>CAUYLG010064096.1:0-98290 GCA_963573385.1 Cacajao melanocephalus | reverse complement strand
CCGTGTGGCTCCTCCGCCGGGAATCTCCTAGTCTGTGGGCAACAAAAATTCGTCTGAAAGTGCGGCGTCCACTTGCTCTCTGCGCTTTCACTGGGAGCTACAATCCTGAGCTGTTGTTAATCGGCCATCTTGGATCTCTCTTCTCAATTTTGTATCTTCTTAAATGGTTCTCCAATTTTCTTTTCTCTTTCCTGTTATTCATTTATTTGTTTTGTTTTGTTTTGTTTTGTTTTTGCTGGGATATTTCATAGATTTTCTCTCCCAAGGCTTCTAATGATTTTTTTATGTTGATTATATCAGTCACGATTAGTTTTGACTGAGCATAATAAAAAAGACAAAATAATAGCAGCTTCATTGAGTGCCTTCACAAGGAGCTAGAGGTGAGCAGCCCAGGGCTGCCATGGTAGCTCTATGGTCCTAAGTGACCCATGGTCTTCTATCATTTGCTTTACCATCATCCTTAGTATATTGTCCTGTGATCCAGCATATGCTTGCTGGGGTCATGCCATTACATTTATATTCCAGGCACTGGAAAAAAAGGGAGGGGCAAAAGGGCAAAAGGGCAAACCTCTAAACTGAGTCATTTGGAGGAGGCTTCCTTAAAAGTCCCTTTCCACACTTCTCATATTTCATTGGTTGGAATTTAGTCATGTGATTACAACAAACTGCCAAAGGAGGCTGAGAAATTGTTTTTTAACCGGTCATATTGCTACTTCACATAAAATTATGTGTTTTTTCTTTTTTTCCTAAGAAAGGAGAGATAGGGTAGCAACTATCAGTCTATGCCACAATTATCCAGTTTTTAATTTCTAAGACCTCTTGGTTGTAATCTAATTTTTCCTTGCCTTTCTTTTTTTCAATTTGAACATCATCTATTTTTGTTCTATGGGTACAGTGGTTTATCTTAGCTCTCCGATAGTATTATTTATCTTCCCCTTTAAAATTTTCTTTCTGGGGCTGGACATGGTGGCTCACGCCTGTAATCCCAGCACTTTGGGAGGCTGGGGCAGGAGGATCACTTGAGGCCAGGAGTTCAAGATCAGCCTGGGCAACATAGTGAGACCCCCACATCCACAAAAATTAAAAAGAAAGTTAGCTGGGCATGGTGGCATGTGCCTGTAGCCTCAGTTATTCCAGAGGCTAAAGTGGGAGGATCTCTTGAGCCCGGAAGTTCAAAGTTACAATGAGCTATGATCACTCCACTCTACTCCAGCCTGGGTGACAGAGCAAGACCCTGTCACTAAAAATAAAAGTAAAAATAATTGTAAAAAGTTTTTCTGCTCCTTTCAGTGTTCCCGTTTTCTTTAATTCTTTTCTCTTTGGTTTGGCTGTCTCTTTTTTTTTAATCTTAGAGGCTTTTACTAAAATGTCCATTGACTTCTTTTTGACTTCTTTTTGTACTTAAACGTGAAATACTGGCTGGACACGGTGGCTCATACCTGTCTTCCAGAACGTTGGGAGGCTGAGACAGGAGGAATGCTTGAGCCCAGGAGTTCAAGACCAGCCTGGACAACATAGTGAGATCTGGTCTCCATAAAAAATGTAAAAAGTTAGTGGGGTATAGTGGCACATGCCCATAGTCTCAGCTACTTGGAAGGCTGAGGTGGGAAGATGGCTTGAGCCTGGGAAGTTGAAGCTGCAGTGAGTGGTGATTACATCACTGCACTCCAGCCTGGGCAACACAGTGAGACCCTATGTACAAAAATTTTTCTTTAAATGAGCCAAGTGTGACTGCACATGTCTGTCATTCTAGCTACTCAGGAGGCTGAGGTGGGAGGATGGCTTGAACCTGGGAAGTTGAGGCTGCAATGAGCCATCATCATGCCACTGTATTCCAGCCTTGGTGACAGAGTAAGACTCTGTCTCTATTTTTTTTAAGTGAAGTACTAAAAAACTGTTTAGAAGAGCTGTGTACATTAGCAGGGCTTGTTGATTGGGGCGCCTTGCTGTAGAATAAGGAGGAATGGGCTAGCGTTTTTACTAGAAGACCCCCAAGTGTGAATATCTAGAGGTTTTTCTCTTGGGCTCTTCAGTGTGTTCCTCTAGAGGAGAGTTCTTTAATCCCTTGCCCAAGGGACACATAGATAGGTACTCGTATTCTGGGAACAGGATGAGATGAGTGAGTTGGAAAGGTATCTCACTGTTTAGGGTATAGATGTTCATTTGATTTCCTGGCTTCAAGTTCCCTTTTCCCACTCTTTGCTGCGCCTGCTGTGCCACGTTTGGGCACTCTCTGGCTTGATTTTTTTTCAAAGGAAAGGCCCCTTTGGGAGGGAATTGGGCAACAGAAGGGGTTGTTACTTGGCTTCATGGGCAGAGAAAAGCATCTTGGTGTACAACAAATATAGACCTCCCACCAGCCCCCTATACTTTACCACTGGATGGAATGTGGTGCTTCCTGGTCCTGAATCTGGTCTGCCAGAATGAACTGGGCTGCTCTCTGTCAGCACCCTCTCTGGAGGTCCTAGGGCTCATTCTCCTCTGCTGTGCTCAGTCTGTCACCACTGTCACCTTTCCATCTTCCAAGACTTGTTTTTATTTTTCCTCTCTCACTCTCTTTCTGTTTGTGGGTTTATGCCTGTTTCATTCCTTTTCTGTCTTCTCAGTGGGTTTTCAGGAGACATGTGGTCAATTTGCAATGTTTAATCAAGGAAGTGGTCGCTGTCCAGTTGCCCAGTCTTAGAAATGTCATAGGTGTTTCTGACCATTCCCTTTCTCCCCCTCCCTGCTGCCTTGATTTTGGCGCAGACCCTCATCATCTTGTACCTGGACTCTTACTAAGTTTCTAAGACTTTCCCCCATCCCATTTCTCCTTCATGCTGCCCACTGAATGATCTTTCTAAAATAAAACTCTCATCATGTCTGTCCTACTTAAAAACCTTGCTGAAATCTAACCCCTTATGTGAAGTCCCAGACTGTGTGTGCTATGTAAGGTTCTTCACAATCCAGCCCTAAACTACCTTCCCTGCCATTCTTCTCATGACAACCCATGCACTGTATGTCCCACTTGCAGCCAGACTGATGTCCTAAACATACCGCGTTCTTTATTCCTTCCTGCCTTCATACACCCTGTTCTGCCTCCCCCTATTGCTTCACCTCCCATTTCTCCATCTAGTAGACTCTGACATCATTTAAAATCCTCTGAGTTTTAAGACCTACTTTCACCTCTTCTGGAGAAGGATTCTCTGATGTCTTCCACTGTGCCACCATAACATTTGATTCATATTAGTAATATAAACTATTACCCCATATTTATGTCACATCATATTTATATCACGTTTGTTTACACATTTATCTTTCAGTTTATTTGTCTATCTTAAGAAAATAAACATTAATCTCATTTGTTTGCCACTAGACTGTCCAATTCCTTTGTTTGCAAACTATGTCTTTTCACCTTTGTACTCATCACAGTATTCCCACACGGTACACGTAATGTAGCAAACATAAAGCCTACTTGAATTGACGAGCAATTGAGCAAATATTGGCTAAAACATTGAAGCACCGATCAAATGAAAAGGTTACACTATTATAAGAACCTAATCATTGATAAACCAGATGCTATAAAATAATAAGAATCAAATCACGATTGAATAAATATTCCTGAGAGCATGGACTTTAAAAATTAACTTGAGGCTGTATTTTATACCTTATATACACATGAATTCTTTGTTTATAACAGCTGTGCAAGAGAGAGATTTCTGGCTATGTAGACATCATCAACAAAAGGGATCTGATTAAATAGAAATAAAGAAACATTTGCACAACACAGTGTCACAGAAGGAAATGATTGTTCTGACGAATAAAAGCATACCATCCAAAGCATATTATCTTTAAAGACAGGAAGGTCAAAATCCAGATTTTACTGAAAAGATGTCAGGTGAGATGAATACAAAGTTTAACATTTGAAATATCAGTGCTCAGACTCATTCATGTCCATTCAACAAATGAATTTTTGTTGTTAAGTATATTAATAGCTAAAAATAGACAGCGTTTATTGAGCATATCCTTTGTGCCTGGCAGTGAGATTAGTACTTAATGTGGATTATTTCATTAAAGCCTGGAGTTAGGCGTTGTTCTGTCTCAGAGAAGTTAAACTCTTGCTCATGATATGAGACAGAATTTGAACCTAGGTTGATCTGATTGTCAAACCTGTGCTCTTAACTGCTACACAATGTGTATGCCACTTGCAATGAGTATTTGTTTTGAACTAGGCCATGATATAGATTAAATGAACACAAATTAAATCCCCTTTAAGATATCATTAGGCCGGGCACGGTGGCTCACGCCTGTAATCCCAGCACTTTGGGAGGCGGAGGCAGGTGGATTACCTGAGGTCAGGAGTTCAAGACCAGCCTGACTAAAAAGGTGAAACTCTGTCTCTACTAAAAAATACAAAAATTAGCTGGGCGTGATGGTGGGTGCCTATAATTCCAGCTACTCGGGAGGCTGAGGCAGGAGAATCACTTGAACCCGGGAGGCAGAGGTTGCAGTGAGCCAAGATCATTCCATTGCACTCCAGCCTGGGCGACAGAGCAAGATTCCATCTCAAAAAAAAAAAAGAAAAACAAAAACCACATGGACTTTACACATAATTCTGTATGGACTATGGTAATACACATTAGCAGTTTATACATGCTAATTAGAGCTACATGTTTATTCTGACAAAGAAATGAATTGAATTTTCACAAGTGGTTTAATAAGTAATTTCTATACAATTACTTAAATTTATTATTTAAAAATTAACATAATTGGGGTTACCCCCTTTATGCTTAAAAGTGTTTATATCTACTGTGAACATAGAACTTAGACATATCACTAGATTTTTAAAGTCAATTTAATGTTTTGCATTATATTTGTTATGTTGATATTTTTAATATGCATGATGCATGCTTATTTGTTTGTTTTATGAGTAGAGGCTTGATAAAGTTGCCTTCATAGTTTTTTCTTCCTAGTATTTCTAGCATGAGAAGCTGTCCCCCTGACAAGTTGGTACAATTTGCTTTTTCTAGCAAAATCTGAGACAAGAAAAAAAATTCCTTTAGTCACTTTGGAAGAGTGTTGAAACCTTAGCTATTCAGAATTATGAATAGTTGTCTATTTTATAGTACCTATTCAAAGAGTCATTGAGCATCTTTGCATAAATTCTCCCTTACATTGCTGATACATAAAACAGCATTGTGCCTGCCTAGAGGACAACCCTTTCTACTACTTCTGCCCAAGTTCCTTAGAGCACGTGCGTGCATGTGTGTGCGCGCACACACACATAACACACACAGACACACACACACACACACACACACACACAGAGTTCCCTTTAGGTTCAGAAAAATTGAGGTTGTATAAGTTCAAGTGTTGTAAAAGGGTGAGTTTTTTTGTTTGTTTGTTTTTGAGACAGTATCTCGCTCTGTCTTCCAGGCTGGAGTACAGTGGCATGATCTTGGCTCACTGCAACCTCCTCTTCCCAGGTTCAAGTGATTCTCCTGCCTTAGCCTCCTGAGTAGCTGGGATTACAGGCACTACCACCATGCCTGGCTAATTTTTTGTATTTTTTTTTTTTTCAGTAGAGACGGGGTTTCCCCTTGTTAGCCAGGATGGTCTCAAACTCCTGACCTCGTGATCTGCCCGCCTTGGCCTCCCAAAATGCTGGGATTATAGACGTGAGCTACCGCACCTGTCCTAGTGTTTCTTCTTAATAACCAAGGGGGCAACTGCATTTTACTAAGCCTATGTTGCCATTAATTAAATTGGTAAAATTATACAATTTTAAAAATAATTCTGTTATGATTGCCATTAATTAAATTGTATCATTTTAACAATTTAATTAATGTCAATCATAACAGAATTATTTTTTAAAAAGTAATAGAGCCATCCATTCAGATCAATCTTGCAGACTTTATTTTAATCCATAATTAATAAGGAGACTTTCACTAAGTGCTTTCTATACACAAACTTCTAAATGCCTGGAGTTGGCATTTAGAATATAAAAGAGGGTCCTTATCCCTGAAGGTATAGATGTATAAAAAGATAAGCATAATACTTGGAGGCACATGATAAATGCAAATAGATGTTGAGGGGATGAACTTTTCTCAAGGTGTAGAATGATTTATTCATTCACCCACATGTATGGCACACCTTGTACATTCCAGACACTGTCCTAAGTGCTGGGGCAACGTGCTGAATAGACACAGAAGGTTTCTGCTGTGGTAGAGCACTTCCATTCTAGTAGGGGAAGATGTATGATAAGCAAATGCACACTGTGATGTCGATAAGTGATAAGTATAATGAAGAAAAATAAAGTGGAATAATGAGATAAAGAGAGACAAGGATGCGGAGGAAGATGCACTGTTTCAGATAGGTTTATCAGAAAAGATCTCACTGGGAAGATGATATTTTAAGGGATAACTGAATTGCATGAAGCATACAGATTTCATGGAATAGATTTCTGTGTTAGTTATGTTAAGTGTAAGGTGCTTATTAGCCAACTAATGGATGATATTGAGAAGACAGTGAGCTATTCAAAACTTAAGTTCAAGGGAGAGGTCAAGGATGATGTAAACTTGGAGTCATCAGTATATCAGTAGCATTTAAAGCCATGGGACTAGAAGAAATCTCTTAGGAGTGGGTATACATGGAATAAAGGGGTGCTGAAGACTGAATGTTGGGATACTCCAATATTTTCAGTCTGGAAGGAGGAGGTGAGCCAGCAAAGAAGACTGAGAGAGTGGGCAGTGAGATAGAAAAATTAAGAGAGTTAGGCATCTTAGAGGAGAAAGCATTTCAAGGAGGAGGAAGTAATCACATGTATCAGATGCTGCCTGAAAGATCAAACGGGATGAGGACTAGGAGTTGACCACAGAATTTGAAAAGATTCAAATCACTGGCAACTTTGGTAAGAGTAGTTTTAGTGGCAAGGTGCATACAATCTTAAGAGTGAGTTAAGGAAATAATGGGATATAGAGACTGCATAGAAAATTCTTTTGAGGAGGTTTGCTATAAGGGAGACACAGAAATAGGGTAATAACTAGGGATGACCTGTAGACATTTGTTTAGGTGAGAGAGATGACAGTGTACTTGTATTTGATGAGAATGATTCAGTAGGGAACAGAAAAATTGATGATGCAAGAACAAAGTTCTTGAACAGGCCGAAAGGAATGAGATCCAGGCACAAGTTGGGGGATGGGCCTTAGGTAGGATCAGAGGCTGTTCATCCACCATGAAAGGAAGACAGGCAGAATAGAGTGAACAGATGAAAGTGATTTGGCAAATGAATTGATGATAAGAGAACATGAAAAGTTCTCTTTGGAGAAGAGAGCTTGTAAATTTGTTCTGTCGGAGAGTAGGAGAATGAGTTGCCTAGGAATGAGGCTGCTGAGTAATGCTGAAGCATGGGAGCAAATGCATATGTAGGGGAACACTGATAGTCTTGGATAGTGGAACCCAAGCTAGATAAGAGGGCAGGGAAAGTGGGAGGTAGGTGATAGAAATAAAAAACATACTAAGGCAGAGTATCTAAAAGTCCCTCTGTAGACTATGAATGGTTGGAATGAGGAACGGCAGGGCAAATGAGCTTAACATTGTTTTTAAAGGAGGTTATGGGCTGAGATTCGGTTGCTTAAAGTCATGATTTAGGAAGTATAAGGTTCCTGGTAATGGCACACCTCAAGTGCAGCTCAGGGAGTTGATAGTTGGGATGAGTGAAAGAAAAGATTATTAGAATGAAGATTTCAAGGAATCGAGAAAGCAGGGCTTTGGATGAGTTGTTTTTGTAGAAGTCACCAAGGATGACAATGGATGCTAATAGAGAAAAAGATGGTAAGCCAGGGGCTGAAATATTTAACAAGCAAGAGAAGAATGACAAGTTGGTAAAAGACTGCAATGATAAAGGGTAGAGTGTGAAATAGTCTGATGGCATGTGCTTCAAAGGAGCTAGGTCATAAAGCCACAGTGACCAGAGAGGATGGAAGACTTGGACTAGGATGCTTAGTGAGTCCTGCTACGTGCCAAGCCCTAGGCTCACAATGGATGTGGACCTGCCCTCATGAAGCATATAATCCAGTGGTCATGGAAACATGTAAATAAGTATATAACTACAAATGATAGTAAGTACTGGGAAGGAAATGGGTCATAAGGAAATATTAATAGTATGAGGGAATATATTTAGATTTTACTGTGGGGGCTGATTTCTCTGAGGAAGTGATAACTGAGCCGAGACCCTAGGGATGCATAAGCTACAGGATCTGTGAGACATGGATCCCAGATAGATTCCAGGAATCAACACATCAGGGGTGGTCGAGGTGGGAGGAACACTGGTATATGAGACATGATCTGGACCGTGGTGAAGAAGGAAGGGCTGGGCAGAGGAGATGGCACAGTCAAGGCAGTTTGGCTGAAGCAGAAATTTGGTATTGGAGACTAGAGAAGGGCTGGCTACTTAGGGAGCGATTTACTATATTTCCTGAGCAACGAACTGTGAAGGTTGAAAACACCTGAAGTTTTCGTGTTGAAATGAAGTATAAACACACTGCAAAGTTAATCCAACATATCATTTGTTTGAAAGAGTATTGTGGTGTTCATGGTGATTAGACCATATTGTTAAACAATCTAGATGCATTTTCATAGCTACATTGAGTATTTCTGCAGAAATAGTCAAATGCAGCATGCTTTCACTTATAAGCAGAAGCTAAATAATGTGTACCTGTGGACCCAGAGGATGGAGTGATAGACAGTGGAGACTTGGAAAGGTAGGAGAGTGGGATGGTGAGAGGCAGATTGAGGGATGAGAAATTGCCTAATGGATACAGTGTACACTGTTTGGGTGATGTTTACACTAAAAGCCCAAAGTTTACTACTATGACATTAAAAAATTATTATTTTTTTAATTGAGTGCTTCTGGAACCAGCTGTAAATTGAGAATCCAGAGCTGAATAGAACATGGCATGGCTCTGAGAAGCACTGTTGTGCCTGAAATCCATGGAGGATGAGGCAGAACCATGCATTTGTTTATCACTGGGCCCCTTCCCCCTTAGCCACCTCAATTCCCAGGAAAAGGAATTATTCCCCCTTGGCCACCTCAATTCCCAGGAAAAGGAATTAGAGGAACTATTCTCCCTCCATCTCTCTCCTTCATCAGTTTCTGGTTGATACCTGAGATCAGTCTAACATGAGCTAACTTTCAGAATCAGAAGATAGCAAAGACCATCTCTCATTAGACAAAAGCCAACCTGTCCCAGCAGTCCCAGTGGCCACACCTGGGAGCCAAGAATACCAGGTATCTAGTTCTCCCACTGTAACCCCTTACGTATGAAAAAGAGGGGAGAGCTGAGTTTCCAGTTCTCCCATATGACCTATCTGGACAGATGTGCCTTGGGTGTCAGAGGACCTTCCTCTCCACTTTATCTCTCTCTTACCTTTCTTTCTCAGATCCTTGGCTGGTGAGAGGCCATAAACACTTCTTCCTTCTCCAAGAGCAAGCCCTGGGAATTGTCTTTTAGGCTAAGTTACAAAATTGGGGAAGAAGAGTTAAGAGATATTTTCTCCTAAAAATAGTAGAGGGTTTGGTAGCAATTTGGCAGCCAAATCTTTGGCTATTTTTTAGATTTCTTCCTGAAGTCCAGGCTCCAAGAACAAGACGTCTGGAGAAGACCAACTTCTTTCTATAGCCACATGTGCAACCCCTGGGTCTCCTTGTTGGGGGTGAGTAACTTCATCTTGATCTCAATTGCTCTTGGGACAAAGTTCAGGTGGACACATATGTGATCTTGGGCTGAGGGGGAGGAAAGATGGAGGGCTTAATTAGAAGTAATGTGATTTAATTGCCTATTGTATTAGAATTTAGATGAGAGTACATATGGCAAGATTACATTTAATGAACGACTTATTTTAATCAATGATTTCCTTTTTAAATATTTGTCTATGATAACTTCTGGGTTACTAAATTTCTAGGTACACTAAGTTACCATACTTGCATCTTAATTTGTTTCTTATAGGGAGAAATGGGACAAAGAGATAAGATAGAATGTCTACTTATTGATAGTTCTGATTAAAGAGTTACTTTCAGAGGGTGTCTGCCCAAATGTCTGCTTAATAGAGGTTTTTTAATTATTCATGAACTTCAATTATTCAGAGTTTTACAGTGATCAGAAGTTGATGAGAGGGGCTGTTGGTGCTGAAGACCTTGGCCTTGTGGCTTGCTTACCATGTAGAAAGCCATTAGGTGATTTGCTCTTTCTACTCTGTTTTCACAGGCTGTTGGGTCCCTTCTCATCATGTTTGTGATACAGTGGGTGTACACCCTGGTTAACATGGGTGTTGCTGCCATTGTGTATTTCTACATTGGCCGGGCCAGTCCAGGGCTTCACCTTGGTAAGCAGCAGAGCCATTTTGCCACTGGTTCCCTCATTCTCTTCACAATTCATTGGGAGAAAAAAATGTTTTGAATACCAATTGAATGCCAACACTGATTCAGATGTGAATCCCATTTTCAAATAGTTTATAGTCTAGGAGAACTGTGATAAGCACATGAATTATTATAAATGAAAAGTAATAACTTAGTGTGAGGTTTATAAGACGTGTAGAAGTAAAGTGGATAACAATAGTACGAGAGCTAGGAGGAATGAAATGAAACTATACTATTATAAGTTTCTTACACTTTGTTAAGTACTATAACATCACTTGAAGATACATTGTGGTAAGCTCAAAATGTGTGCTATAAACCCTAAAGCAACCTAAGGTAACACAGTTACAGTTAAGCCAATAAAGGAGATAAAAAGTACTCAATCAAAATAAGGCAGAAAAGGAAGAAAAAGATAATAAAGGACAAATGAGGCAAACAAAAAACAAGTAACAAAATGGTTTATGTACATGTAATCCAAGCCATATCAATAATCGTACTAAATATGGATGATCTAAACACCCTAATTGAATGCCAAAGATTGTCAGATTGAATGAAAAAGCATGACACAACTATATGCTGCCTACAAGAATCCTCCTTTAAATATAAAGACACAACCACGTTAAAAGTAAAAAAGATGGAAAAAGATACATCAGGCTAACACTAATGGAAAACAAAGTCAGGGTAGCTATATTAACATTAGGCAAAGTAGAGTTTGTAGAAAAGAATATTACAGGGATAAAGAGGATCATTTCACAAAGCTGAAGGGAAAAACTCATAAGGAAGACATAATCTTAACATTTATGTACTGGAAAACACAGCTTTGAAATAAGCAAAACAAAACCTGATAGAACTAAAAGAAGAAATAGAAAAGTTCACAACCACAGTCAAAGATTTCAATACCTCTTTCCTAATAATTGGTAAAACAAATAAGTATACCATCAGTAAGGCTACAGAAGATTTGAATGACACTATGAACAAACCTGGCCTAATTGACAGAACATTCTACCCAATAACAGCAGAATATACATTCTTTCCAATTATACATGAAACATTTACCAGTAGAGACTATATTCTAGGACATAAAAAATATTTCAATAAATGTAAAAGTATTCAAAGTCTATTCAAGAACAGAGTATGTTCTCTGACCAAAGTGGGGAGTAATTAGAAATAACTAATAGAAAGATATCAGAAAATCCTTGAATAAGCCAGGCGCAGTTGGCATACACCTATTGTCCCAGCTACTTGGGAGGCTAAGGCAGGAGAATTGGTTGAGGCCAGGAGGTTGAGGCTAGCCTGGGCAAAATAACAAGACTCTGTCTCCTAAATAAAAAAATTTAAAAAGAAAATCCCCAAATATTTAGAAACTAAAGAATATTACCTAACCCTAATTAAAATCCAGAAAAGAAATAATCCATGATTCAAAGAAGAAAGCAGAGTGAAATTACAAGTATTTTGAACTGAATAAAAGTGAAAATGCAACACAGCAAAACTGTGGGATATAGCTAAGGGAAATTTATAGCATCAAATGCTTACATTAGAAAAGAAAAGCATTCACAAATCAATGATCCCAACATCCAACTTAGGAAACTTGAAAAAGAAGAGCAAATTTAACCCAAAGTAAGAAGAAAAAAAGGAAGTAATAAATCAGAGTAGGTCAGAGTAGAAATTAATAAAATGTAAAACAGAAAAAAAATTAGAGAATACAAATGAAGCAAAAAACTGATTATGTGAGAAGATCAGTTAAATTGATAAACCTGTAGCCAAACTGATCAGAATAAAAGAAGAAGCACAAATTACTAAAACCAGAAATGAGTGAGATGACATCATTAGAAATTGTAAAGATATTAAAAGTGAAATAAAGGAATAATGTAAACAGGTTTCTCTTGATCAGTTGAAAACTTAGATGAATTGGACAAATTCCTTGAAAGATACAAACTACCAAAGCTCACTCAAGAAGAAATAAATACAGGATTATTCAGATCATCTATTAAAGAAATTAAACTGGTCATAGAAAACCTTCCCAGAGAGAAAAGCCTAGGTCCAGATAGCTTTACTGATAAATTCAACTAAATCTTTAAGGAAGAAAAAATACTAACTCTATACAAACTCTTTGGAAAACTATACACTAACATATCTCATGAATATAGATGCAAAAATTCTAAAAAAAAAATTTAACAAATTGATTGCAATAATATGTAAAAAGAATAATACATCATGGTCAAATGGGTTTATTACAGGAATGCAAGGTTCATTTAGCATTTGAAGTTAATCAATGTAATTTACTATGTTTACAGATGAGAAAGCATTTCTGAAAAAAATTAAAGAGTAAATTAAAGAAATAAATGAAGAGATATACTATGTTCATAAATTGGAAGACTTAATATTCTTAAATTTCCAATTATCCCCAATTTTTTTTATAGATTTAATATAATCCCAGTCAGAATCTCAGCTGCCTCTTTATAGAAACTGTCAATCAGATTGTAAAATATTTATATGGAAATGCAAAGGACCTAATAGCCCAACTAATTTTGTAACACAAGAATACAGTTGTAAGACTTGCACTTCCTGATTTCAAGACTGATTTTAAAGCTAAAGTCATCAAGACAGTGTGGTGTGGAAAAGCTAGACAAGTGAATCAATGGACAGAGTAGAGGATTTGGAAACTGACCCGCATACATATGGCCAACTGCTTTTTGAAAAAGATTCAAAGGTAATTTCAGTGGAAGGAAAAAATAGTCTTTCAACAAATGGTACTGAAACAACCACAAAGCCATAAGCAGAAAGTGGACTTCCACCCTTATATCATACCATATAAATATATAACTCAAAGTGGATATTAGAACTAAATGTGAAACCTAAACCTATACAATTTCTAGAAGAAAATGTAAGAGAAAACCTTTGTGACTATGAGTTAACAAAGAGTTCTTAAATACAACAAAAGCATGAAAAAATTTATACATTGGACTTTTATCAAAATTAAGGACTTCTGACCTTCAAAAAACGCTGGTAAATCCGGGTTTAATTTATAGTGACAGCAGATCAGTGGATACTTTTGGGTGGGAGTGAAGTAAGGATACATGGGAGAGAGATCTAATGAAGTGGCTTGAGGAAACTTTTGGAGGTGCTAGACATGTTCATTATCTTACTTGTGTGATGATTTCACAGTGTATATGTGGTTACATGTGTGTATACATACACACACAGACCAAATTGTATACTTTAAATACAGATACTCCTTGACTTAATGGTGGGTTATGTCCTGATAAACCAGTCGTAAAGAATCATTGTAAGTTATGGTCTTTACATGCAGTTTGTTCTGCATATGTACCCAGGATTTGTTTTAATCAAGTGTGGTAAACATACACAGACATGGAAACGACCGTCATGAAGGAGGAAGATCATTAGAAACAGGCAGCTTGGCACGCCATGCAGGGCCACGTGGGAATGGACCAGGGTTAGTCATGGGGCAGAAGAGGAAGAGGGGAGATCATGGCCTAGAGCCTTTTTGGGTTATTTTGTAGAAAGGAATGAGCAAGGCAGGGTAGGTACACTGAGTAAGGCTAGGACTGAATAATTCGAGTAATTTCAGCAGACTCTGGGCTATAGGGATGATCTATAGTTGTCTGGTCTTGGTGTGATTTAGGGCAGGGGGAATTCTGGCTTGGTGTGTGAGATTTGATAGAGAACTAAATTAAGGGTGGGCCCTGGATTGGTTGGTTTGTATATCAAAAGCCCACTTACAGGGGAATTGTTTGCTATTCAGTATCTAGGAATTAGCTAGACCCTCCAGGATCAAGGTCCAAAATGCCAGAGCATCTGGAATATAGAAAATAAGAAAATATAGTCAACATACAGTTTATTGCATATTAATTATTTCTCAATAATAAAGCTGTTTAAAAATATATTAAGAGAGCCCTTTTCAGCAAAATTCTATGATGCCCCAATTTAAAATAAAGCAATTTGTTACAACTGCTAACTAAATCAGATGGCCCATAACTATCTAGGCAAACTTAAAAAAGAAAAGTTCTTCAGAATGATGCACTTCAAACACTTTAAGTCATTTGTATATTAAAAATAATGATTTAGAAAAAACAGTAATGTTAAGAAGAGGTCCTTATGTTAGCTGACTTCATGGATAGAATATATTTTGTATTTTGATTATATTAGTATAGAATATATTTTAATTAACAATGATTACTTCAATGATTGCTTGTGTTTCTTAAAAAGTTTCCTAAGCAATTTAAATTTAAATATTTAAATATTTTCTAGAAATCTATCATAAGAAAACATTAAATCAAATTTCAGGCCAATGTCCATCAAATTTAAATTATTTAGAATTTAAATGATCACACTTAAGTAGGGTCCATTAATAAAATGTTTGTTTATGTTCTTCCTTCTGACAATCTCAAAATATATTAGAAATCTTCTCTTTGCAATTGCAGATATTAATGCAAATCTAAAATTTATCTTCCCTTTAGCCATAAGGACCTAAATGATATTGAGGAAACAGGTTATCAGCTGCATACTCTTGATATTTGTGGAGATTCTAACATATGCCTCTTAAAATAATGCTATTTTCCTGATCATGTATTGAACATTATCTAATTAATCAATTTTTAATCATATGTCTATATAATTTAACAAAGCATTTTCTCTTTTTTTGAGACAGAATCTCACTCTGTCACCCAGGCTGGAGTGCAGTGGTGTGATCTCAGCTCACTGCAGCCTCCGCCTCCCGGGTTCAAGCAATTCTTCTGCCTCAGCCTTCTGAGTATCTGGGACTACTGGTGTGCACCACCATGCCTGGCAATTTTTGTATTTTCAGTAGAGACAGAGTTTCACCATGTTGGCCAGGATGCTCTCGATCTCCTGACCTCATGATCTGCCCGCCTTGGCCTCCCAAAGTGCTGGGATTACAGACATGAGCCACCACACCCAGCCTAGAAAAGCATTTTCTAAAATCACATTTGATTTGTTTCTCTAAAGTTATATATAATCTACTATGTGAATTTTTTTTAAACCTACACCAAAAGAGGGATGGATTTTTTTTTTAATTGATAAACCCTATTCAGATAAGTGTGTTTGATGTCAGGATTATTTGGCTAGAATCAACAACAATGTCACTTCAAACCTCAGCTCTAACATTTCTACATGTGGAACTATTTGATTCACTTAACACCTGTTAAAAACTTCCTAAGTGCCAGATCCTGTGAGGTGCTGTGAGGATTATAGGGATGAAAAAGACATGTTCTCTGTTCTCAATGACAGTATGGTCTAGTAGAAAATTTTTATAGGGTGTATTCAATACTTATCATTATGAATCTTAAAAAAATTATCAAAATTTTTAAATTCCTAAGACTAAAGTTAGCAACTCTGCATTTTTCTTTATAGTACTTTATCTAGTTTTTTGGGAGTGACTTTGGAGTTTAGAAATAAATTTTTGAAAGACTCACATGAGTAAAAGTCCTTAGTAGGCTGCTGTCATGGAGGATTACAGTGAATATTGTTTGGTTAGACTGAAAAAGGCAAACATAAGTGTGAATTCTGTGCATGTGTATGTACTGGGGTATGCATTCACCCTATTAAAACTAAGCTTCTAGATGCATATGTAGAACCTTCAAAAATGGTTATGTATATGTCTTCCTTGCAGGATCAGCCTCCAACTTCAGCTTTTTCCAGTGGATGAGGTCTTTCTTGATCCCCTCCTGCAGGTCTGTACCAGAATGGATGAGTGTCCAGAGTCCTGGGAGGTGCCCAGCGTGTCTCATTCCTGGCTGGGCTTGGGCCTGGATTGTGGCATGGGAACCTCCGGGAGACTCAGATGTTGCTCCCATCTACACTCCACCACACTCAGCCCCCAGATTCAGCTCATCAGAAGCTTCCCTTAGGCTCATGTCCTCTTTCCTTCTTATTCTCAGTCATCAAGAACAGAGGCTTTATTTAGAATCTGGTTGCTGGGGCGGGGGGTGGGTAAGTCACTACTCTTCTCTCAGTCAGTTTACAGTCCAAGACACATTAGCATCAATGCATAATCACACATAAGATTAAAGCCCAAGGGAAATGTCATGCCAAGACGCACATTTTTCCATCTGAGTTAGAAGTAGTTGACATTACTGGGTTGGGGACAGTGCAGAGGCCAAGTATAGAAAGAAAGTGGAGATCCTGAAGGATTACTGTGGAACCTCCATGGTCACTTATATAGGAAACAGGAAAAAAAACCCTCCTGAGAAATAGAAGCCTCATAGAGAAGTTATATTTCACATGTGTCCTAATCTCACTCCTTCTCCTCCACTCCTGCAGTTATCAATGCGTCTTATCTTTTAAGGCTTGGGATTCTGGGGCATTATACCCACCCTTCTGTCCCCTTTCAATATCAGTGAGGAGCTAGAGCTGCAGGCTAGGAAAATCCAGGCAGAACCCAACCGAGTGTTCATTTGGTTACATTTTGTTGGTTTGTTTTTGAGATTCTAGATGTCCAGGTTGTACTTGCTAATATTTCCACCCTCCATGTCCAAACATTGCCAGCAGATCATGGGATCCTTTCCCATTGAGCCCAGATGTAACTTCATAACGCTTCCCCCCACCTCATTTTAAAAATTATGGTAAAATAGGGCTGGGTGCAGTGGCTCATGCCTGTAATCCCAGCACTTTGTGAGGTGGGAGGATCACCTGATGTCAGGAGTTAAAGACCAGCCTGGCCAACATGGTGAAACCCCATCTCTACTAAAAATACAAAATTAGCCAGGCATGGTGGAGTGCCTGTAATCCCAGCTTCTAGGGAGGCTGAGGCAGAAGAATTGCTTGAACCCGGGAGATGGAGGTTGCAGTGAGCCGAGATCATGCCACTGCACTCCAGCTAGTCGACAAAATAAGACTGTCTCAAAAAAAAAAAAAAAAAGGTAAAATATATGTAACATGAGATGTACTGTTTAACCATGTTTATGTGCAGGGTGCAGTTCAGTAGCATTAAGGACATTCACATTGCTGTGCTACCATCACCGTACCCATTAAACACTAACTCTCCATTCCAAGAATCCTTTTTAAGACAACTCTTCACGAACACTGACGATCTATTTAAGATGGCACAAGAAATAAAGCCTTCATGCTGGAGCTTGGGATGACAAGAAGCAGCAGCAAGGGTTGTAGAAACCAACAGGGAGAGGGCCCAGGGCTGGAGACTGGGGTGCATGAGGAGCACCCTGTCATTACTTGGGCCAGCTGGGCTCAATGTCCCATGTGGAGCTGCAGGGTGGGTGAGTGATCTCTCTGCTTCTTGTCCTGTCTGATGCACAAGGTTGGGTGACCCAGGTCATAACACATCTACACTGATCTCCCCTACAACCCCGTCCTGAGAAAAAGTAGAGTTTAAATGGAAATAGATTCTGTGTAAAAGCTGCCTACAGATTCTGGAGCTGCAAGTGGTGTGTGGGTGAGACTATTTTGCCTTGCCTGATTTACAAGAATATTTTTAGTCATTTCTGGTTTTAAAGCCTAAAAATGCTATAGGAGGTCACCACTCCTTATGTTGCACCCAGTTCCTGGGATTTCATCTTGGAGGTCACAGCAGTGCTGTGTAGAAAGAAGAATGTACTAGGGGGAGATTATTCTTAGAAAAGGACAGTACTTTCGTTGGCGTAGAATCAGTCCACACCATTCATAACACAAACACCAGGCTCTGTGGGCTATGAGGTGAGCGGCAGAGGCATCAGCTAAGTCAACATCAAACTTGTTGGCCTCACCATGGCTCCTGGGTGATATTTTGGGGATGGTTATTCGGGAGGTTGAAAGAACCAAGAAAGGCCGGGCACAGTGGCTCATGCCTGTAATCCCAGTACTTTGAGAAGCTGAGGTGGATGGATCACCTGAGGTCAGAAGTTTGAGACCATCCTGGCCAACATGGCAAAACCCCATTTCTATTAAAAATACAAAAATTAGCCGGGCATGGTGACAGGTGCCTGTAGTCCCAGTTACTGTGGAGGCTGAGGCAGGAGAATTGCTTGAATCCAAGAGGTGGAGATTGCAGTGAGCTGAGATTGTGTCACTGCATTCCAGCCTGAGCAGTAGAATAAGACCTTGTCTCAAACAAACAAACAAACACAAAAACAATAATAGAGATTGGCCAGATGCACTAGTTCATACCTTACTCCCAGCAGTTTGGGAGGCTGAGGCAAGCTGATCACTTAGGCCAGGAGTTCAAGACCAGCCTCAGCAACATGGCAAAACACCATTATTAAAAATACAAAATTAGTCGGGTGTGGTGGTGCCCACCTGTAGTCCCAGCTACTTGGGAGGCTGAGGTATGAGAATTGCTTGAACCTGGGAGGCAGAGATTGCAGTGAGCAGAAATCAACCACTGCACTCCAGCTTGGGTGACAGAGCGAGACTCTGCCTCAAAAAATAAAAATAGAGATTGGTAGCTGTGTTTCTACTCTGTAAGTTTGAGTTCCCCTCCCAATCCACAACTATAACCTCCAAATGCTCTTCAAAACAAAAGAAAAAGAAGAATGTAGAGTATGTTTTGGCAGAAGAATTTGGCTAGGTTACTTGCTCTGTTATGCCTACAATTCCCATGAACTATGTGAAGTTGAGCCTGTCATTGTGAAGGCGTTCTTTATTGAAGCACTAGCAACTGTCCAAATGAGGATGTGTAAGCCAATCTAGACGAGAGAGTGAAGTATGTTATTTCTCCAGACTCAGAGGAATGTGATGGTTTCACCTAAAAAAAAATCAAAATAAAACATTAGCAAAAACACTTACATGTTGACTGGTATGGCATTTTTGTCACCTCCTAACCTTTTTGGAGATTCAGCCTTTATAGAAGTTAATTCAGTTCTCAAGAACCCTCAGAGACCTATATAATTTATACACGTTCTCAACAAGTGGCTTAAATGCCATAGTCATGTGATCTAAACTTCTTTAGCAGGACATTTGGCCAGAGTCCGTTGAAATGTTCTGTTGAAGTTCCACAGATCTATAGCATTAGACTTCTGCCTTTTCACAACTCTCAAATATAGTCCATATTCAAACAATTGCACCTTACTACTCATAAAGTAGATGATTCTTTTAGAGTAAAAATTTTCAGAGGCAATCCATGCCTAAGGTATGATTTAAGGAGCTAACACAGACTGTAGGAACTGGAAGAGACCCGGGAAGATGAGAATATAGAGACACAAGGAGGTAAAGAGGCTTCCGGAGGCCACCAAGTTGATTAGGGACAGAGCTGTGACTGGATCTGCCTTCTGCAGCTGCCTGGACAGCCAGCCTGAGCTTTCCTCACTCCTTTCTTCCTTTTAGCACTTTCCCGATTCAGCCCTAACATTTTTCTTTCCCAGTTTATCCCAACCCAAACTGTATGCAGAGACTCCAGTGACAGTGGGATCTATATGGCGCTTGCTCTTCACTTGAGGCCACCTTGGTGTCAAAAGCCTTTGCAGTCCCTCTTTGCTGCTGGCTGTGTGAGCCTTAGCTCTCGAAATCATTCATCCTTACTCAATTTTCTTTTCAATATATCTATGAGAAGGTTTCTCTTTCCACTCTTCTCAATTTTCCAGCCTCTCCATTCCATTATTTTTCATTTGACAAAAAGAAAAGCTACAGAGCCCCAACATGATACCATTTGGAAGGCAACACCTCTCTTTACCAGTTGTTTCCTATCAGGTAAGTACAGCTTTATACTTTTCTACTTAGGGTAAATATCACACTCTCTCTCTTTATTGTATTTGATACTTTGTATTTCTCATGCTTTGAGTTCATATATTCTTGTACATATACCTTTCAACAATTATGTTTTAAACATTTAAATACATGTGTGTCTGCAAATAATTTCTCTATTCAGTCTCACCTTCACTGTTCAGTCTCTGTTCCGTCCTTCTCACCATCCTCTGTGTCTCTCTCATGGCAGGAGCTTGCGGTCCCCTCAGGAGCAGATCATCTTGGCACCCACCCTGGCTAAGGTTGACACGGAGATGACTCAGCTCACCCAGGAGAATGCAGACTTCGCCACTCGGGATCGCTACCACCACTCCTTCCTCATGAGTCGGGAGCAGCTGATGCCTCACTACTAGACGCAGTGCCGGGAGCTGTCCCATGAACAATGGACCCAATCCTGGAACTTTCATGGGGCTGCTTCTTCTCCATGAGAAACTAAAGACTCATCCTCTCGCTGTCACTTTGGACAATGGAAATCTACATTTTCTTAGAACATGTGGAAGAAGGAAAAAGTCAAGGAAATCTGCATTCTGCTCTGAGGATCACATTTCACCCGGGGTGACGTCAGGAATGGTGCTGGCCTCTGCAACACCCAGTCTGAAGAGCTCTACACAGGTACTAAGCCTAGCAGAGGACACCAAGCCTCCTGGGTGTGGGGAACTGGAACTGAACCACAACCAGATTACTTGTGCAGAGGGCCACAGTGAATGTATGTTTTATATTTTATTGTATTATTTATTCAGGAAATAATACAATAATATGAAAAATTTATTATTTCTTGAATAAATAATACACTCACATAGTTCCAAACCCAAACGTTATAATCATATGTAGAGTGAAAAGTCTCCCTCCAATCCTTATTCCCCACCTGCTCAGTTCCTATCTACCCTGGCCCAGAGGTAGTCACTGTTCGCATCCATACATCCAGCATTTCTTTATGAATATACAAGTAAATGGGGACATAGAGTCTCACATTCTCTTTTTATACACAAAGTTAGCATGTTATACACATGTTCTTCACCTTTTTTCCCTTAACAATCTATCTTGGAGACATTTCCGTATCAATTTATATACCATTTCTTCATTTTTTCATTGTATAAATGTGTTATAATTTATTTCATCAGTTCCACAATGATGAACATTTGGATTCTTTCCAATCGTTTGCAATGACAATCAGTTCTGCAGTGAATAATCTTGTACAAATGTATAAGCATAAAGTGTATCTCTAGGATAAATTCCCAAAAGTGGAATTGTGGGATCAAAAGGTACATGCATTTGTAAACTATTACTGTTTAATGATGGTCTTTTTAATTAAAAAGTTAACATGAATTGCCAGTCATGACACACGTTCTCAAAAGAATTTGTGGTCCGCAGCTCCTGGAATGCCTTTGCAACTGTTTTGCAGCATGAGAGGCATGAGGGGACAAGCCTCTTTTGATTTCTCTATGAGCTCTGCCTGGCATTCATCACAAGCACCCAGTACCAGGGGCCGTGGCAGTAGCTTTCCCCAGAGAAGTTTAGCACTTGGCCCAGGGTCAGAGGCTTCGCCACCGAGCCACAGGGAGAAGTACTGTTGGGTCACTTCTGACTCCTTCTATAGTAGAGGTTCTTGAGAGTTGGTGTGTTAACAGTCATTTGGGATGCTTGTCAAAAGTGCAGATTTCAGGCTAGGCACAGTGGCTCATGCCTGTAATCCCAGCACTTTGGGAGGCTGAGGCAGGCAGATCACCTGAGATCAGGAGTTGGAGACCAGACTGGCCAACTTTGTCGGTGAAACCCTGACAAAAAATTAGCTGAGTGTGGTGGCTGGTGCCTGTAATCGCAGCTACTTGGGAGGCTGAGGCAGGAGAGTCACTTGAACCTGGAAGGCGGAGGTTGCAGTGAGCTGAGGCCGTGCCATGGCACTCCAGCCTGAGCTAAACTCCATCTCAAAAAAAAAAAAAGTGCAGATTTCTGCACCTCACCCAGCCTGAGCAAAACTCTTTCTCAAAAAAAAAAAAATGTGCAGATTTCTGCACCTCACCCCTAAACTTTTTATTTGGCAAATCTGGGATGGAGTCCTTTACATCTTTAACAAGTGCCTCAGGTGATTCAATGCAGGCAGTCCTTGGACCGCATTTTGAGACACACTGAGCTGCTGGAAAGTGCTTAGCGTGGGTGAGGGCTGGGAGGTCAGGATGAAGGGTCAGCTAGATCCTAACAGTCTCTCCTGGAAGATGAGGTTTTATTTATGATTGCTGTCCTCACAGTCTAACTTTGGTTAACTACCAGATTTCTGAGCATCATTAGAAAGCAGAGTCTGAGTTGGCAGTAGGCATATAGGAAGGAGAAATGCTGAAAAAGGCAGACTGTAGCCATGAAGGGCTGAGTTGGGTGACCTTGGAGGGCCTTTTTCTTTATTTTTGAGACAGGGTCTCACTCTGTTGCCCAGACTGGGGTGCAGTGGCATGGTCATAGCTCACTGCAGCCACAACCTCTTAGGCTCAAGCAATCCTCCTACTTCAGCCTCCTAAGTAGTTGGGACTACAGGTGCACACCACCATGCCAGCTAATTTTTTTGGTATATTACCCAGGCCCTTTTTAAGAAGAAGCTGTTCTGGTTTCCTGTGGCTACTATACCAAATTATACAAAGTTGGTGGCTTAAAAACAATACAAATGTATTCTCTCACAATTCTGGAGGCCAGATGTCTGAAATCAGTCACACTGAAATCAAAGTGTCAGCAGGGCCAAGCTCCCTTCAGAGGCTCCATGGGGCATTTATTCCCTGCCTCTTCCGGCTTCTGGTGGCTTGTGATCACATCACCAAAATCTTCAAGGCCAACATTTTCAAATCTCTCTGTTCTATCTTCGCATCACCCTCTCCTCTGTTATATGAAGTCTACCTCTGCCTCCTTCCTGTAAGGATACATATGTTGCCTTCAGGGACCACCCAGATAATCCAGGATCATCTTCACATCTCAGGACCTGTACTTCAATCACATCTGCAAAGGCTTTGCCAAATGAGGAAACATTCACAGGTTCCAGGGAATAGGATGTGGGTCTTTTGGAGGGCCCTTTTCAGCCTACCACAAAGGCTTTACTGAATCTGCTTTTTTGAATTCTACATAACAAGCTAAAAAAGTAACCACTCTGTTTAAGCCCTTTGGGGGTCCTCACTGCCTCCTCATTGACAGATTAGGTATGGACATGATCCAGTCTTGGCTAAGAGCACCTGAGATGGGGTCTCAGGGCTTCCAGGGTTGGTTGCCATTTTTCATAGATATGGTTGGCCCCACACATGATGTCTGTATGAGACCCATTGAGTTTCCAACCCTTCTAGTCCAGGAGTTGCCTGCCTTACACTGCCCTGGATTGTGTGACAAAGAGTTTAAGCCACTTCAGTCCTGGGGTTTCTGTTCATTGCATGGGATGGATTGAGAACAGCATCGGGCACTGCTGGCCTTAAGGACCAAGTGCAGGAGCCACTTGGGCTCCCAAGGCATGTGCTTCCGTTGGTGTTTTGTCACAGTCATTTACTGGTGATAGTTTAATAGAGAAGGGAAAGCTTTTTTGGGAAGTCCTGACTTTGCTTCAGAGAGGACAGCAGAATGGTAGGGAACAGGTCAAAATTCAGGTGCGATCTCATTTGCATTGTTGCCCAAGAGCTTCTTTGAACGAGTACAGGGTTCTGTGGGCCAAATCTTGTGGCCTAGATATCAGGACTACATGTTGAGCCGAGAGCTCAGCCTGAAGGACTATAGCTGTGACGGCCTCCAGTCATAGTTCCTGGAGCAGCAGGAATTAAGTCTCATGTTTACAGAGGATGTCCCACACGCCTCAGCAGTGTTGAGACAAGGCTGTCTCCAGGACCTGCCCAGGAGACTGGTCTCGAACATCTGGAAACCAGTAATCAGATGTCACTGACTATAGGATTCAAGTGGAATAATATTCTACTAGGAAATAAGGATTTCTAAAAAAAAAAAAATCACAAAAATGTAAACTAGTAACTGTGATAAATGCTTTAAGGTGACATTTGTGATGGTGTCCATCAAGACTAAGCTTTTCTCTCCATTTCAAGACCTCTGGGTTGGTCCTCAAATCTGTGTCCTGAGGGCTCAAGGTAATCACAGCAATCGGCCCTGACTTTTGAGTGGATGGATTCTTATCTTGTCTGCCCCTTTCCTTTTGTGCTGTTGTGACTAATCTTCTTTTTTTTCCTTTGAGATATGGTCTCACTCTGTCACCCAGGCTAGAGTACAGTGGTGCAATCACAGCTCACTGCAGCATCAACCTCCTGGGCTCCAGCCATTCTCCCACCTCAGCCTCCCAAGTAGCTAGGAGTGTACCATCATACCCAGCTAATCTTTGTAATTTTTGTAGAGAGGGGACTTTGCCATGTTGCCAGGCAGGTCTTGAATTTCTGAGCTCAAGCAGTCCTCCTGCCTCAGCCTCCCAAAGTGCTGGGATTACAGGTATGAGCCACCCCACCCGGCTATGACTAATCTTAATTATCTATTTCTGCTCATGGTCACTGAGTGAACCTGGAGTCTGAGGGCCGGAAGAGCAACTGGAATTGCTGTAGTGCCAAATAGATCCCCTTTCATGTTGATGCCACCCTGGACACGGTACCATTCCTGTGTGGCAGCCAGAGAGACCTTTTCAAAAAGAATCTGGAGCTCTAATCGTGTGGCTGCCAGTTGTCTTCAGATCCTGGCCTTTCCTGCTTCCAGGGCCCATCTCTACCCAGGACCGCCTGGGAGTCCAACTCCAGTCCAGTCCAGAGGTGACAAGCAATGTTAATGTAGCTTTATATAAAATAACCAGAAAGTAGAAATGACCCAACCCTCCATTGAAGAGGATGGATCAACATCCTGTTGCATCCACACAATGGAATCCTAGTGAGTATTAAAGTACTGACACAGGAAATCATGTAGCTGAATTTTAAAGCATTAGTTAAGTAAAGGAAGCCAGGCACAAAAGATGAAATACTTGAAGTTTTATTTATTTGACCTCCAGGAAAGGCAGTAGCACAGTGACAGAAAGCTGGGTCTGGGTTTGGGAGCACATGGATTGCCAAGGGCATCATGCAACTTTTTGTGGTGAGGAAATTATTCTGTTTTTTTTTTTTTTTTTTTTTTTTGAGATGGAGTCTCAGTCTGTCACGCAGGCTGGGGTGCAGTGGTGCAATCTTGGCTCACTGCAACCTCCGCCTCCTGGGTTCAAATGATTTTCCTGCCTCAGCCTCCTGAGTAGCTGGCATTACAGGTGTGCACCACCACACCCAGCTAATCTTTGTATTTTTAGTGGAGACAAGGTTTCTCCATGTTGGCCAGGCCAGTCTCAAACTCCTGATCTCAAGTGATCCTCCTGCCTCAGCTTCCCAAAGTGCTGAAATTATAGGCATGAGCCACCGCACCTGGCCAGGGAAATAATTCTGTAAATCGATTTTGGTGGTGGTTTTATGATTATATCCACTTATTAAACACATTGAATTATATATTGAGGAAAGTAACCACTCTGAAAAGGATAGTGCTGAGTTTGAAAACCATCAGTTGAAAAAGATGGTACCAAGGTTAAAAACCACATGCAGCAGAATATTCACGTATCCAGGAACAGCATCCTCCTAATGTGATTGATTTCATTGAAAAGAATAAGGGAAGAATGGAGCATGCTAAAGAATTCAAACATTATTTTCCACGCTGGGGACACCAAAATGAATGGCTCAGTCTAGTGTAGCAGGCAGGTGTTACACAGGCTGACTTTCTAATGAGGTCCAAAAATCTTGTATTTCACTCCAGTTAGATTGTGAAAATAGTAATAGTAACCAGGTCTTAGCCTGGATTTCCCAGAAAGTGGAAGCTTATGAGCTACCCCTTGATTGAAGAGTGCCGCCAGGGAAGCAGGATGAGAGGAAAGAGTGGTAGAGCAGGGAAGGAGGGCTAGCAACCACTTAGTATCACATGCAAATGATGCTTCACCTTGAAATGATGCTTCATTTCTGCTGAGAAACCACAGGAACCCTAGGGGTAGGAAGGGATCAGAATTCATCTATTGGCTTCTGCTTCCCATAACCAAAAGTTAGCTCTGCGTGGGTACCAGCCACCCTGCCACTGTGACCTTCACAACCATGAGTGCCTAGCAGGCTGCAGCAAGCAGACACTGGCTGCAGCCCACCAGAACTGGTTGTTGCAGTGGCAGCTGAGATGGAACAAGTGGCCTTGCCCTAGAGATGGGTGGGGCAGAGAGGGTCTGAGGTGGCACATTAAGAGGGGTTACAAATAACCTGCATATTGACAGGGGTCAGTAGTAAGTTCAGGTTGTCGGAAAGACAAAACATGCATGTCACTGGATCATTCTTATCTGAAGGATGCCCCCAAAATGTCAGCACAGCCAGTATTTGTGACAGTGAGACTAGCAACATTTCCTAAGATAGAGAGAGGGGCAGATTCCTGGCCTGAGTTTTACCAAGAAGTCCACAGTTGTAGGTGATAATGTCTGAATGAGTGAGGGTTTTATCCAACCTTCTGGGGCCATCAGTGTCTCCCTTCAGGCCAAAGTCTATAGATTGATCTATCCAGTGATCCATCTACCCTCTCACCCACCTACCCATTGACCCACCCACCCATCCATCCATCCATTCATCCATGGCTGGAGTAACTGTACTCATAACTTGGTAGACAGGTGCCTGAAACCACCTCATCTGAGTCAGGTACACCTCACCAGTCTCCGAGCTCTATCATGTAAAAATATGATCACAGGCGATGCAGGTGTAAGCAGACCATCAGCCACCACCCTCAGACCTTAAGGATGAGCACAGCCCAATGCCAGAGCATTCTTAAACTCAGGTGAGGAATCAGAACAGCAGTGATTTTCTCAGCTGTCTCCGGGAGTCATGCTAACAAGTCCTCTGACCTATACAATAGGGTGTATCCTGCACAACTATAAATCAGTGTGGGAGTTTGAGGTCCAGGATTACATCATCCTTCCTTCTCTCCTGATTTCTGACTGAGGGGATGGGAAACAATGTGTCTATTAATGTATGAATATCAGGACAAGGGTGCAAAGCTTTTGTTAAGAGCTGTAGTGGAGAATGCAGCTGAGGTCAGAGGATTGACACAAGTCTTCTAGTGTCTACCTTTATTACTCTTGAGTCTAAGAATCCAGAGACCCCATGAGGATGGATGAGGAGCTGGCACCAAGAGAAAGCATGCCCATCTGGCTGACGAGGGCAGCTGGTCTTGTCACCCAGTAACAGATGGACAGAAACCATGTGGTGGCCACACATTACCTTTCAATTCACGGCTCTGCCTACCACTGCAGGGTGGTCCAGGTACTACCAATCAGATTGCCCCCCATCATGGGGAGGAGCAAATACAGGATAACAGAGGTGGGTCAGGGGGCAGAGTGTTCCCTCTTCTTTGTCATAGAAGAAGGGAGTAGGGTGGGAGTTTCATCCCTACTCCATGAGTAGGGGAGGGAAGTGAGGACTGAAGAAAGGAGCCCAGTGGTGGCAACAGTGGAGACAGTGGCAGAGCCAGGGTCTGTGGATGGGCAGAGGAGCCCTTAGCCCACTCTGATGATGGTCAGGGAGGGTTCCCTGGAGGAGGAGGTAAATGACCCGAACCCAAGCAGTTAGCTGCAGAGAGGTTGGCCAGGCATCTACACAGAGGGCACAGCGTGATCAAGGGCAAGGAGATGAGACACAGCGTGTGGGGACTGGCTATAATTCAGGCTTTTAGGAGCCTATGGGCTGCAGCAGCCTGAGGCAGGAGAGGTCAGCAAAGTCGGATCCTGCAGGGGCTTGTGGGCCACCCTGTGTGCCTAGAAAATGAGGAGGGAAGGCTAGAGAATGGGAGCAAAAATCCATCCTCTAAATGTTACAGGGCTTTATTTTTAAAATGAATTTGCATGATCCAGGCTAACCCTAAACCTGACACGTTCCTTGGTTCCTGTTTCTGCCCTTTTGCTACATGGAGAATGTTGGGGGGAGTCAGCAGGGAGCTTCCCACCCCTGAGACTAACCCAGTGGGAGGAGAAGAGGCTGAAGAGCCAGCCCAGACCCCTGGAGGGGCAGGGGCCAGTCTCTTGCAGTTCTTGGATCCCCCACTGTATGCCGAGCTCCAGCGGTGCTGGGGCCTGTGGAAGTGGTCTTGCAGGGGAGGAGAGATAGCAACAAAATGAAAAGCACACTCAGCCCTGAAGTGTTACTTTCCTGTGGCTGCTGCCACAAATTCACACACATTTAGTGGCTTAGAGCAACCCAAATGTTTTATCTTACAGTTCTAGAGGTCAGAAGCCTGAAATAGGTCTCACTGGCTAGAATCAAGGTGTCGGCAGAGCTGGGCTCCTGCTGCAGGCTCTGTGGGGGAGTCTGCTCCTTGCTTTTTCCAGCTTCTAGAGGTGTCCACGTTCCTTAGTCAGGGGCCTTGCGTCTTCAGCTGCAGCAGTCAGCAAGCACATCGCCTCTGGCCTCTGCTTCTGCCATCTCACCTCCTTCTGCAGCTCTCCTGCCTCCCTCTTCTGCTTTGAAGGACCCTTGTGATTAGATTGGGTCTGCCTGGATAAATCCAGCACAGTCTCCGCGTCTCAAGATCCTTAATTTAATCCTAGCTTCATAGTCCCTTTTGTCCTGTAAGTGACATCTTCACAGGTTTTGAGGATTAGGACCCTACCGTCTTTGGAGAGGCATCCTTCTGCTTGCCATACGGGACTCGGGGGCATGCTGGAAATGGCTGGAGCGTAACCACAAAGCATACAGCATACAGCCAAGCGACATGTTACGAGATGAAACCACAAGTGTAGGGGAGACAACCAGTGAGGAGGAAGCCCAGGAGACTTCTCGGAGGAAGCGGATTTCGAACCAGGTTGGTGAGAGGACATGGCAAGGCTTCTGAACCAAGAGGATGAGATGGACAAAGACACATGGGGCAGAAGGCCCCAGGCTGGAGAGAGCATGCCTACCTGCAGCCCAGGCTTCTTCTTCCTGCCTTTTACTTTTAAGTGAGGTCACCTGAGAAGGAGATAGGTGTAGCTGCAAATTCATGGGAATTGTGAAAGAAAATCTCTGTTTCCACCTTGGCTCTGTCACTTACTAGCTCTGTGGCCTCAGGGAGGCTTCTTAATTTCTGAGCTTTGGTTTCCGTATCTGTAACATGGGAATTTTGATCCTACCTGCCCCCACATGGAGTTGTGAGTACTAAAAAAGCGAGACACATGTTTTTGGAGGAGATAAAGACGGGATGTTGGTGTGGGGTGTGGGGGAGCATCTCGGGAATGTTCTCCTACCACCTCTGCTCACTCCACACCACTTACTGTGGGCAGCACTGCAAGAAAAAAACAAAAAGCCATGAAGACTGAAGTGTGTTTTGACATCTGCTCACCTGCAATTTTGGAGCACAGTGGGGTTCTGCTTCAGGAGGCTATGCTGTATGATGTGAGACATAGACACAGCGGCGCACCTTTCCTGTGAAGGTTTCCTTCACAGGAAACCTGCAAGCACAAATCAGAAGGAGGAGAAGCCTCAGAGCTGCCACTTAGCTGCCATTCCAGCTGTGCCCACCACCCCACCCAGCCACCCCCTTGGCCTATCAAGTTTATTTGTTCACTTCCCTATATCAGTCCTCTGCCTAGCCTCTCCCTCTCTTCCCAGAGCCTTGAAAATTTATTTTATTTATTTAGAGACAGGGTCTCACCCTGTCACCTATGATCATGCAGTGGCATGATCATAATTCACTGCAGCCTCAATCTTCCAGGCTCAAGTGATCCTCCTGCTTTAGCCTTCTTAGTAGCTGGGACCACAGAAACTAACTACCATACCCAGCTAACTTTAAAACTAATTTTTATTCTTGTAGAGACAGAGTCTCACTCTGTTGCCCAGGCTGATTTTGAACTCCTGGACTTGAGCGAACCACCCACCTCATCCTTCCAAAGTGTTGGAATTACAGGCGTGAGTCATAGCACCTAGCTGGACATGTTACTTAAAACCTACCTCACTTTCCAGTTCTTTGAACTAAGACTTACCTGAGAGTAAACAATTCACACTTTGCTGTATCTTATCCCTGCGAAGTCCTCATAGACATCTGAGAGGAGAGGATCCGCTGTGGAAGTTGCATGGGCTGAAGGTTTTCCTACATTGCTTGCACTTCTCCATCAGCAGGGGGATTGCAGAAATCTGTGCTCACCAAATACTGCTCAGCAGTCCTGCATCTTGGAAATGTACCTGGGCTTCTTTGGGGAGGCTCACAGCAGAAACGGATGCCAATTTGTCAGCTTGAGTCAGGAAGGACAGGCTTAAGCCCCTGACTTTTGATAAGGCACTCTTCCTGGGGAGAAGACCACATTCAAGTAGAAGGCAAAGCAGATGGCGAGAAAGGCCCACCAGCGTCAGGGGTCTCCAGCTGGCTGTGCTCCCGGGAATGCAGCCCATTCTGCAGCATCATGGCTGGCACCAGCTCCCTGTTCCCTACCTCCAACCAACCAAGGGTAAGTAGGGGATACAGACTTACCACCATTCACTGGAGTGAAGGGCGACACAGCCACCTTCTAAAAGATGCAGAGCAATTCTCTAAATGGGAGTCTCTAAAATATTGGAGAGCCTGTTTTTCTTTCTGTTTTATTTTGTTTTAAATGATATACACCAGTGCCTGCGTACATGTGTGCACTTTCCATTTCTGTTAGAGAAGATTGGGCTTACCAAATGTGAAGCCTGGCTTAAAATATGGGCCATGTGGTATACATCAAATTCACTTTGGGAGCTCTGAGGGCAGGTGGCATTTCAAAGGATTAGCAGTCATGCCCCAGCAGCCAGCAGGAGGGCTTGACGAGTGCTGATCTGTGCAATGTGACATATACCATATGTATTAAGAGGCTGACGATGGAGAAAACAACACTGGCTTCAAATATGAACCCCAAACTGAAAGTCACAAGGATAAATGCTCCAAATGGCAGTGGCAATTTCTACTTAAGCTGCTTCTCACATAGGCAACTTGGTGTAACTCTGTGTGTCTGTGTCAGTTGGGCCAGTCTTGCTGTTGTAACAAACAGCCCCCACATTGCTGCGACCGAACACTATAAATTTATTCCTAGTTCATGTTACAGTCCAATGCAAGTCAGAAGGGACACTGTCCTTCAGGGACCTGGGCTCCTTCAGTTGCATGGCTTGAACACCTTCTTTGAACCCCGAGTCTCCCTCTGAATTCTCAGCATCCAGCTGGCATGTGAGAGAAGATGGACACATGGCAGATCCCAGAAAGGATTTAGGGGCCAAGGCTGAAAGGGCTCCTATCACTTCCTCCTGCATTCAGTTGGCCAGAAGTAGACACATAATCTGTCAAATTGAAAGTCAGTCTGGGAGTCACAGAGCAGCTGTGTGTTCAGGAAGAAGAGGACTGGGTTTGGTGGCCATCTAGCCATTTCCTGCCACCATGCTGCTAGATGAGAAAGCTGGATGAAATAGTTTTTTACTGAGGGCAAATGAGTGAGTCTCCTGACTTGACTAGGTTCGTGCCTTCAGAGCTCTGTCTCCTGTGGTGAATCACACACTCCATCCAACAATTCTGCCATTCTTCAAATCATGCTTGGGATTCCATTTTCAGTACTCTCTTCAGAGCCTTTGAATATTCTAATGAATGGTAAATTTTTTATCCTTTGAGAGTTGGTTTGATTCCTAGAAGCAGCAGAAATCATTTGGAACCAAGCCTGGGAATAAGGGGACTGATCAAGCTAAATCACTTTCTTTGGGTCAAAATTGAGGTGTGGCCATAAAGTACACCAAGTTTTGAGGCAAATCCCAAAGATGAGAACCTCATGCAGCACATTTTGAGGATTGACTGTGTCACTGGAATAATTCTGTGAGGACTCCCAAGGTGCTGATTCGGAAGGAACATTCATTTAGATGGAGTCATGTGCTGCATAATGACATTTGGGTCAATGACAGAACACATATGTGACAGTGGTCCCATAAGATTATATCAGAAAATTCCTATCACCTAGTGATGTCATAGCCATTGTAATGTCATAGCACAACACATTACTCATGTGTTTGTGGTGATGCTGGCGTAAGCAAACTTGCTTCACTGCCAGTCATGTAAAAGTGTAGCACATATTAATACAATTATATTCAGCACATAATAATAATGATAATAACCATGTTACTCGTTTATGTATTTACTATACTATACTTTTTGTTATTTTTTTTCTTTTTCTTTTTTTTTGAGATGGAGTCTTGCTCTGTCACCAGGCTAGAGTGCAGTGGCACAATCTCGACTCACCACAACCTCCGCCTTCTGGGTTCAAATGATCCTCCCACCTCAGCTTCCCAAGTAGCTGAGATTGCAGGTGAGCACCACCACACCCAGCTAATTTTGTTTTGTGTTTTTAATAGAGACAGGGTTTCACCCTGTTGGCCAGGCTGTCTCAAACTCCTAACCTTAAGTAATCCGCCCGCCTCGGCCTCCCAAAGTGGTGGGATTACAGGCATGAGCCACTGCACCCAGCCTTTTAATTGTTATTTTAGGGTGTACACCTGCTACTTATTAAAACAGCCTCAGGCAGGTCCTTCAGGAGGTATTCTAGAAGAAGGCATTGTTATCGCATGAGACAGCAGCTCCACTTGTGTTACTGCCCCTGAAGACCTTCCAGTGGGACAAAATGTGGAGGAGGAAGACAGTGATAGTGATGATCTGACCCTGTGTAGATGTAGGCTAATGTGTGTGTTTATATCTTTCTTTTTAACAAAAAAGGTTAAAAGATGAGTAAAAAATTTTAAAAGTAGAAAAAAAGCTTATAGAATAAGGATATAAAGAAAGAAAATCTTTTTGTATAGCTATACAATGTATTTGTGTTTTAAACTAAATGTTAATACAAAGGAGTCAAAAAGTTTTAAAAAATTAAAAGTTTATAAAGTAAAAAAGTTACATTAAGATTAATTTATTATTAAAGAAAGAAAAAGACTTTTTATACATTTAGTGTAGCCTAAGTGCACAGTGTCTACATGAAATCTACAGTCATGCACAGCCACGTCCCAGGCCTTCACATTGACCCACCTCTCACTCATTCACTCACCCAGAGGAGCTTCCAATCCTGCAAGAGTCATTGATGGTCAGTGCGCTATACAGGTGTACCATTTTTTATCTTTTATACTGTATTTTTACTGCACCTTTTCCATGTTTAGATCACAAATACTATTGTGTTATAGTAGTCTACAGTATTCAGTACAGTAACATTCTGTACAGGTTTGTGGCATAGGAACATCAGCCTATGTCATACAGCCTAGGTGTGTAGTAGGCAATACCTTCTGGGTTTGTGTGAGTACACTCTATGATGTTCAAACAACAACAAAATTGCCTAAGGATACGTTTCTCAGGACATATCCTTATCATTAGGTGACACACGACTGTATACACATTTTCATAAATGTGTGTGTGTGTGTGTGTGTGTATAGTGGATGACTTTGTAGTTTAGGTTAATACACTGTCATTTATTCATGATCTGTGTTGGTCTTTTTGCCCTATCAACTGAAAGATCTACAGGAGTAGAGGTGTATCTTTGTATCTAAATTTATGGCTTTAAGTATTCTTGATATGCCATCAGCTTGTAAAACCCATCATGGATTTGTTCTGTCACACACTAAGTGTTTATTGAATGTCTACATGTGCAAAGCTATTTTGCTTGATTCAGATCAACTGTGATACTCAATGACAGCAACTGCTTGTTTAGCAGCCTGAAGCTGTTTGTAGGTGCTGTCAACAGAGTGTTCTAGGATCTAGAAGTAAGAACTGGGCACAGACCTCTTGGATGGCCAGTATGAGAGCAAACTGGTCTTGGAATAGGCTGCACTTGATGGTTCAACCGAAGTGTTCTGAGAAGTGTGATTACCCATAGAATTTTCTTATTGGCTGAAGAACACCCGATCAGCTCTTCTCTGGACTGGTGTTTTGCTTTTCTGGATAAACCCAGTGTCTTAGAACATCCTCACATGTATTTCAGAATTACTCATGTTACCTCAAGACATACAACCTCAGATTATCTTCTTCTCATGAGCAATGAGGAGGAAGCATAAGAGATAAGGGTGGACCCTGCCCTACAGCCACAGTCCAGGAAGGAAGTTGGGGACCTCCTTGTACCATCATATGGCTGCATTCAAAGATGAGGAAGTGAAGCCTTATTTCTGAAAGTGTAGTCCTCAGCTCACTGATATAATAAAAAATCACCTGGGATGCTTGCTAATATGCAGATTTGGGGCCCTTCCATTTAAGCAGCCACTCCCAGGTGATTCTTTAAAGCTTGAGAAGCACAGGTGGAAGGGCTTTGGGCTGCCCTGAGTCTGTGACTAGCTGTCTCCATCAGCTCCAGGCTCTGTGGTGAACAGCAGGAGACCCAGACCAGAGCTTCGTGTGCTAGTGCCAGTGAGACACGCTGGTCCACACTGGGGTCCAATAAACCACACTGCAGCAAGGTACTTCCCTGTGGGTCACATTGATTAGCTGGAGACAAAGCACTTCAGAACCTTTCCTAAGCATGGTGGAGATAGGCTGTGCCATCTTGGTTTGCATGTGCACATGAAGTTTGTGTTTGCACCTGCGGGATCTATTTCTCTGTAAATCTGGGGATACACATTTTGTTCTCTCTGCCACTGACTGATAGGGCCTCTTCCTTTACCTCCCACTTCAGCCCCCGACTCCTCCCTTCTTTCCAGTCTCATCTCTCTGGCTGCTAGGGCTCCAAACCCTGCCTGGACACCAGTCCAGAGAAGAGCTGATCCATGATCAGGGAGCCCAGGCAGGGCTTGGAGTCCTAGGATCAGCTAGGGTCTTGCAATTCATAGTCAATCCTTAACATTAAATAAGAAAATCTTTATTGACCCTTATGCTAGCCACCCACGTTTATTTTCTCATTCAATTCTCAGAACAATGCAATGAGGTAGGTACTGTTTTTCCCCACTTTATAGAAGAGGAAACTGAGGCTCAGGATAAGTAAATAAGTAATTTCCTGAAAGTCCCATGGCTAGGAAGTGACAGACCAGATTTGAACTCAGATCACTCACTGGTCACTGTTATGGGACCCATGGAAGCCAGCCCAGGCCTTGTCTTCTCTCTTTAAGTCCCCAAGTACTCCTCCCCCTTCTGCCCCTCATCCTTTTTACCCTCTCTAGAACAGGTGTTTGCAAACTACAGCCCAGTGGGCCAAATCAAGCCCATGGCCTGTTTTTGTTTTAATTGAGGTGAAATTCACATAACATAAAATTAACCGTTGTAATCACTGCCTGTTTTTGAAACAAAAGCTTTATTGGAAGACAACACACCCACTCACGCATGGTCGGTAGCTGCTTTTACACTGCAGCAGCGGAGTTCAGCAGCTGTTGTGACAGACACCATAGGGCCCACAAAGCCTGAAATATTTACTATCTGGCCCTTTATAGAAAATGTTTCCTGAGCCCTGCTTTAGAAAATTTTGATCTGTGCTCTTTAGAAAGGAACTGGACCTTGGAGAATGTTTTATCAGTCATCATCTCTGCTGCTATTAAGAAATGACTGCCCTGGCCAAGTGTGATGGCTCATGCCTGTAATCCCAGCACTTTGGGAGGCAAAGGCAGGCAGATCACTTGAGGTCAGGAGTTCAAGACCAGCCTTGCCAACACGTGGAAATCCCATCTCTATTAAAAATACAAAAATTAGCCAGATGCGATGGTGCGTGTGTAACCCCGCTATTCAGGAGGCTGAGGCACGAGAATTGCTTGAACCTGGGAGGTGAAGGTTGCAGTGAGCCAAGATCATGCCACTGCACTCCAGCCTGGGCAACAGAGTGAGACTGTCTCAAAACAACAACAACAACAACAGCAAAAATCCCTCTAAAGGCAAACTCTTCCCCTCTATGGGATGCCCTACTCCTGTGCCTCACAGACCAGCTCCTCAGCAACTCCTGTTTCCCACTCTTTCTTCTGGCCTCTACCCACACATGGGCCAGTCCTGGCAAATATGCTGGTACCTGATCTGCCAGGCGTCACCCCTGTTCTTTCCTTCTCCTGCCAAGTGCCTGGTATATATAGTTTCTATCTGGATATTCCACTTTCTCTCCTTATATTTTCCCCCTTCACCTTCTATAATCCAACTTCTGTCCTTCTGCTAGCCTTTTGGACACATCTCCGTGTGGATGTCCTGGACTTAAACAAAATTTAAGTCATCTACCCAGCATCGTCAGTCTTTGCTATTGCTGTATTATCCACCCCATTGTCTCAAATTAGGCACTCTGGGGCCATCTTGACCTCTCTCTCTTTCTTTGTCTCTGTTTTGTTACCAAATTCCATTGTCTTTTTAGGAAATCTCTCTTGGGTTTTTCCCTTCCTCATTCCCACTGTCAGTTCCTTGGTCCAGTCCTTCATCACCTTACATCTGAATCACTATCGCAGCTTCTAACTGGCCTATCTTCCTCATTGTTCAAATACTGAGAGCTCAGACAGAATCCAGACCCTTGGCATTTACCTTCCCCATTCTTTCCAGCCCCCTGTCCCCATCTCCCAATATTCCCTGAGCACACCTGGTCCCCGTAGGACTCAGCACCTGTGTAGTATTGTGTCTTCCATTTATAATGTTCTCTTCTGTTTTCTCTGCTTGGGAAACTCCTAAACATCTCTCAGGAAAGAGTTCTAATATTTCTAAGAATGCTTTCTCCAGCAAATCTCAAAGTCCTCAGAGCACTTGGTTCATACTTATGTAAAATAATTTCCTTTATATCACACATATTTATGGCTCCATTTTTTTTCTCCTAATCTGTTGTCTAGACAAGGGCAGGCACTATATATATCTTATTCATCTTTGGATAGCCAGAGTAGGTATTCACTAAATGTTTCTTCTAAACATTTTCTTTTCTTTCTTTCTTTCTTTTTTTTTTTTTTTTTGAGACGGAGTTTTGCTCTTGTTGCCCAGGCTGGTTTTGCTCTTGTTGCCCAGGCTGGAGTACAATGGCACTATCTTGGCTCACCACAACGCCACCTCCTGGGTTCAAGTGATTCTCCTGCTTCAGCCTCCCAAGTAGCTGGGATTACAGGCATGTGCCACTACTCCCAGGTAATTTTGTATTTTTAGTAGAGATGGGGTTTCTCCATGTTGGTCAGGCTGGTCTGGAACTCCCAACCTCAGATGATCCACCCACCTTGGCCTCCCAGAGTGCTGGGATTACAGGTGTGAGCCACCACATCCAGCCTAAACATTTTATTTTAGATTCAGGAAGTACATGTGCAGGTATGTTACATAGGTATGTTAAGTGATGCTGAAGTTTGGGCTTCTTAGAATCTCATCCCCCAAGTAGTAAGCATAGTAGCTGATAGGTAGTTTTTCAACGCTGGCCCTCTCCCTTCAATAAATATTTCTTGAGTGACCCTTTGATGGTGTCCCTCTACTGCTGAAAGCCTACACGGAGTCTCTGTTTCCTAGTATAGTAAGTTTCAGTTTCAGGTATGGCCACGCATTAGACCCACTTGCGAAGCTTTGGAAGAATATTGATGTCCAGGACCCACAGCCAGAGATTGTGATGGAGTAGGGGTTCCAGGCACTGGCATTTTGTAAAAGCTCACCTGGCATATGTGATGTCCAGCTCCCCTGGCACTGGTGATGAGAATCACCAGTTTCATATAGTTTTCAAGGCTCTCATTCATTTCCCTGTCTCCCCAGGAGGCTCAGGAGATCTTGCCTCAGAACCCCTCTCACATGTTGCTCATCCTTAGAGCCCCCTTGGACTGTAGACCCTTCCTCACCCATATCACTCTCTGTCATTCAGGCTATACTTCTCTCCTCACCCATCAGGAGTGCCCCAAGGGCAGGGAGCCTGTAGCTTTGTATCCCCAGAGCACTGAGCACAGGGCTGCCAGTGTGGTGGGTGCTCATGAAGAATCTGTGGATTGGCTGCTCAAGGTCTCCCCTCATAGAAACCATCCTGGCGAGGCCTGAAGAAACAACACATTTCAGGGCATGAGTCTCAGGATACAAGGTTTGTTTTGGGTGGATGGGGAGGAATAACTTAGGTGGGAGGGTGCCCTGCCTGTCTTCACCAGTGTGTGGACTCCAGCAGCCTCCATAAACTAACAAATGATCCATGCTGGCAGAGAGTGAAGAGTTTTAGATTGGCTCTGATGGTCAGCAGACACAGAATCCTGTTTCCTGCCCACACTGTCATCAGATCCTTGCTAATGAGGTTGGGCAGTGTAAGGTAGAGGATGGGGCACTGGCTGGTGTCTGAAGACAGGTCTAGATCTGCCTTCTGTGCATCCTCTGTGGGTACATGGCTTCCCTCGAGGGGCCAGAGCCTACCCCTAAGGTCCCTTACAGTTCATTTGGTGGTTTTCTTCTGTTGCTCATCTAGACCAGAAGCCCCCAACTACTGTGAGCCAAGGGTCACCTGGAAGGGGAAAAACATGGCACAGGACACGTGTTCTCACTTGCTCAAGCAAAACACAGACCTTTGGAGATAGGACATTTTGAGACATTTTTCTTTTGTGGCCCACAGTGGGTGAGGGATTCAAGAGCTCTCATGTCTAATGAAAGCCACAAGTTCAAAATTTTTAAAACAGATAAATCAAGAGCATCATGTTGTTGCTGTTAATTTTTTCTTGAATAGAGAAATAAATACAATATATTATTGGTTTTTTTTTTTTTTTTTTTTTTTTTTTATAAAAAGTATCACACTGTAACCCCGGCTGGTGTGAAGTTGTATTAAAATGGGTAATTAAAAATAAGAAAACCACAAGCAAACCACCTTGCCATGTATGTACCTATGCAACAATCCTGCATGATCTGTACATGTACCGCAGAACCTAAAGTACAATAAAAAATAAATTAGTCAGGCATGGTGGCATGCACCTGTAGTCTCAGCTACTTTGGAGGCTGAGGCAGGAGGATAGCTTGAGGAGTTCGAATTTCTAATGAACCATGATCATACAACTGCACTCCAGCCTGGGTGACAGAGTGAGACTCTGCCCCTACTCCAAGAAAAGAAAAAGAAAAGAACTGTAAGACAATGCCATGAATTACTTTATGCCAGTAAATTTGATAAATGAAATTTTAAAATTTCTAGAAAAATACAACTTAACAGAACTGACACAAGATAAAAAAGAAATTGAATACCCTTCTGCTATTAAAGTAACTGAATTCATTGTCAGAAATCTTCCACAAAGAAAATGCCAGGCCCAGATGGTTTCACTGGTGAATTCCGTTAAATATCTAAGGAAGAAATAGCAGCAATATTGTACAAACTCCTTCAGAAAAGGAATGCATTTTATGAAGCCAACATAGCTCATACCATAACCTGAGAAAGAAATTACAAAAAAAGCATAAACCCATATCTTTTTCGTACATAGATACAAAATTGTAACAAAATATTAACAAATCAAATCTAGTGACAATAAAAATGATGTTTAAGTAGGGTTTCTTTCTACCTGTTAATTCACCATATTAACAGAAAAAATGAATGTATGATCATTGTCTTAGTTCATTTTGTTGCTTATAACAGAATACCTTGAAATTCAGTAATTTTTAAGGAAAAGGAATTTATTTCTTACAGTTTTGGAGGCTGAGAAATCCAATGTCAAGGGGCGGTGTCTAGTGAGGGCTTTCTTGCTGGTGGGGACTCTGCTGAATTCCAAGGCTTTGCAAGGCATCACATGGCAAGGGGCTGAACATACTAATGTGCTAGTTCAGGCCTCTCTTCTTCTTACAAACTCATCAGTCCCAATCCTGTAATAATCCATTAATCTATTAACTCACCAATCCATGAATAGGTTCATCCATTCATGAGAGCAGAGCCCTCATGGCCCAGTCACCTCTTAAAAACCCCACCTCTCAATATTGCCATTAGGAATTAATTTTCAACATGAGTTTTAGAGGCCACAAACATTCAAGCCATAGTAGTCATCTTCATAGATGTAAAAAAATACTGTATGAAAAAATCCAACATACATTCATGATAAAAAGCTCTCAGCAAACTAGAAATTGAAGGGAACTTCCTCAACCTGGAAAGGGGCATCTATTAAAGAAATACATCATAAACTATAAAAATTCATTATAAGTAAGAAAAAGAGACATAAAGAAAGATCAAAAAGGAAGATGTAAGTCTGTATTTGGAGATGACATGATTGTGTAAATAGAAAGTCCTATGGAATTAAGACAACTATTCAAAGTAATAATTGAAAAATCACAATAAAATCACAGAATATAAGGTTAATATTAAAAAAATCAGGCCAGGTATGGTGGCTCACACATATAATCTCAGAACTTTGGGAGGCCAATGCAGGTGGATCACTTGAAGTTAGGAGTTTGAGACCAGCCTGGCCAACATGGTGAAACCCCGTCTCTACTAAAAATATAAAAATTAGCTGGATGTTGTGGCACACACCTGTAATCCCAGCTATTCAAGAGGCTGAGGTGGGAGAAATGGTTGAACCCGGGAAGCAGTGGCTGCAGTGAGCCGAGATCACACTAGTGCACTCCAGCTGGGGCGACAGAGCAAGACTCCATCTCAATCAATCAATCAGGGCTGGGCATGGTGGCTCACACCTGGAATCCCTGCACTTTGGGAGGCCACGGTAGGTGGATCACTTGAGGTCAGGAGTTCAAGACCAGCCTGTCTCTACCAAAAATACAAAAATTAGCCAGGCATGGTGGTGTGAGCCTGTAGTCCAGCTAGTGGGGAGGCTGAGGCACGAGAATTGCTTGAACCTGGGAAGTGGAGGTTGTAATGAGCTGAGATCACGTCACTACTCCAGCCTGGGTGACAGAATGAGACTGAGTCAAAAATAAATAAATGAATAGCAAAATCAATTGTGTTTTTATATACTAGAAGCAAAAAACATTGGAAAATTAAATAACAACTTATAGGAGTGTTAAAAAGCATAAAATACTAAGAAATAAGTTTGATAAAACATATGCAAGACATCTACATTGAAAACCATAGACTACTGCTAAGAGAAATTAAGGAGGCCTGAATAAATAGAAATAATCACTTTTGGGATGGGAAGACTCAGTATTATAAAAATTTCAATTTTATCAGTTCAATATAATTCCACTCATAATCCTAGCAGGCTTTTTCTTTTGGTAGAAATTAACAAGTAGGCTGGGTGCAGTGGCTGACGGATGTAATCTCAACATTTTGGGAGGCCGAGGTGGGTAGACCATAAGGTCAAGAAATTAAGACCATCCTGGCCAACATGGTGAAACCCCGTCTCTACTAAAAATTACAAAAATTAGCTGAGCATGGTGGCGCATGCCTGTAGTCCCAGCTACTCAGGAAGCTGAGGCAGGAGAATTGCTTGAACCTGGGAGGCGGAGGCTGCAGTGAGCTGAGATTGTGCCACTGCACTCCAGCCTGGCGACAGAGCGAGACTCCATCTCAAAAAAAAAAAAAAAGAAAAATTAACAAGCAGATTCTAAGATTTATATGAAATAACAAATGACTTAGCATGTCTCAAACAACTTGAAAACATAAGAATGTATTATGAGACTTAGATGACATGACTTCAAGATATTTCAGGATTTAAAATTACCTGGGTGTTGTCGTGGCACACGCCTGTAGTCCCAGTTACTCAGGAGGCTGAGGAAAGAGAATCGCTTGAACTTGGGAGGTGGAGGTTGCAGTGAGCCAAGATTGCTCCACTGCACTCCAGCCTAGGTGACAGAGTGAGACTCTGTCTCAAAAAAAAAAAAAAAAGACAATGATCAAGACAGTATGTTATTGGCAAAAATCACCAAACAAAACAGAACAGAGGTCCTAGAAACATACCCTGCCACACACACGCTTACTTTTGGCCCAAGCTGGAGTACAATGGTGCAATCTTGGCTCACCACAACCTCCGCCTCCCAGGTTCAAGCGATTCTCCTGCCTCTGCCTCCTTAGTAGCTAGGATTACAGGCATGCGCCACCACGCCTCGCTAATTTTGTATTTTTAGTAGACACAGGATTTCTCCATGTTCATCAGGCTGATCTCGAACTCCCGACCTCAGGTGATCTGCCCACCTCTAGCTTCCCAAAGCGCTGGGATTACAGGCATGAACCACCGCGACTGACCAACAAAATTTTGACTAAGTGTGGAATTCATAAGTAATAGTATAAATTCTAGTAGAAGTAAATAGTTACAATATGGTATAAAGCAGCAGTCTCCACCTTTTTGACACCAGGGACCAGTTCTGTGGAAATGTTTCCATGGACCAGGGCAGGGGAAAATGGGGGTGGTTTGGGGATGAAACTGTTCCACCTCAGATAATCAGGCCTCAGATTCACATAAGGAGTGTGCAGCCTAGATCCCTTGCATACGTTCGCAGTAAGGTTTGCAGGTTCGCGCTCCTGTGAGAATCTAATGTCACTGCTGATCTGACAGGAGGCGGAGCTCAAGCGGTCATGCTTGCTTGCTGCTGACCTGCTGTGCAGCCCGGTTCCTATCAGACCATGGATTGGTCTGTGGCTGGGGGGTTGGGGACTTCTGATTTAATGGATTAGAGACAGATGTACATGTTCATTAATGGCTACATAATTACAAGAATTAAACTGGTAATATCTGTTATGTATTTGGGATTTTTTAATTAGTGGTGATAACAGAGATTGTTTCTGCCCCCAGGGAAACTCAAGGATAAGACTTAACTAACAGATTAACAGAATAATATGAGAAAATTAATAAACATATCAAAACATTGGAGATAGTGTTATAAACATGAAAAAGAATGTACTTGGCCGGGCACAGTGGCTCAAGCTGTAATCCCAGCACTTTGGGAGGCCGAGGCAGGCAGATCATCTGAGGTCAGGAGTTTGAGACCAGCCTGGCAACATGGTAAAACCCTGTCTCTACTAAAAATACAAAAAAATTAGCTGAGTGTGGTGGCAGGCACCTGTAATCCCAGCTACTGGGGAGGCTGAGGCAGGAGAATTGCTTGAACCTGGGAGGTGGAGGTTGCAGTGAGCTGAGATTGTACCATTGCACTCCAGCCTGGGCAGTAAGAGTGAAACTTCGTCTCAAAAAATAAAAATAAAAAAAGAGTGTGCTAAGATAGAGTGTTGCTATGGTTGAATGTTTGTCTCCTCTAAAACTCATGTTGAAACTTAATCCCCAATGGGTGCAACCTATAAGGGGTGATGGGGTCATGAGGGCTTTCATGGCTTAATGTATTAATGAATTATGGGAGTGGGACACATGGCTTTGCAAGAATCGAGACCTGAGCTAGCACGCTCAGCCCCTATCACCATATGATAGTCTGCATGCTGCCTTGGGACTCTGCAGGGTCCTCACCAGCAAGAAGACCCACACCAGATGCAGCCCTTCAGCTCTGGAGTTCTCAGCCCCCATAATTGTTAAGAAATAAACTCCTTAATCTGTCAGAGTAGAAATAATATAATACATTCCTTTTCTTTATAAATTACCCATTTTCAGATATTTCATTATAAGCAACAGAAAATGGACTAAGAGAAGCATAAAGTACATAGACTTAAATATGGCCAGCAGGACTAGCCTTTGTGAAGAAGTGATTTTGATTTGAGGCTTGAGAATGAAAACCAGCCAACCATGAAATGTCAGAGGATTCCTCAAAGAAGGAGCAAACTGTGAAAAGTCCTATTTATTTGGAATAGTTGTGGGGCATTTTGTGAGTTGAAAGAGGCCAGTATGCTATGAACAGAGAGAATAAATGAGAGAAAAAATTTGTTGACAAGCAGCAGCTTTATTATTCATGCTCAGGTATTTATATTTTATTCTAATGGTAAAGAGATAGCATTGAAAACATCTAAGTATAGAGAGAGACTCAAATATTGATAAGCATCCCAGTAATTTCTTGGAGAATATAAATAAGAACAAAACAATTACTTGCCCAGGAATTTGTCCTGTAGACTGTTTTAATAAAAACACCTGTGTATAGTTTAAACAAATCTCTAGGTGATTCTTATCCACACTTAAATCAGGGCTTCACTGATTTGACTTGTTTTCCTAATCACCAGCCCTACCTGCACTCCTGGACTCTTTATTTGCTGTGTTTCCCTGGCCCTTTTTCAAAACGATGAGAGTGCAATCTGTCCCTTGATACACAGTAGCAGAATAGTAACAGAAGAATTGTATATAATGTAGAAGATGATTGGCTCATTAGTAATTTTCCTAGTCCAGTGGAGCCAGCTTAGTAGAGGTATATTTATAATGTTCAGTAGGAAAGACAAAGATCTTCCACATGGTGCTTTATTGTTGGGAGCCCTTTCACCTGTCTTAAGAAAATTAATAATAAATGTCTACACAAAGGGCTCCCTGCCCAGAGAAATGTACCATCAACCTTGCATGGCCCCTTATCTAAAGACAGGCTGCACTTTACCTTATTCCCACCTTAATGGCATCCTCACTGGCTCAGGGCTTTATTTTCATGTGTGATGCCTCAGGACCTGAAGTCTAGCATTGCCTCTTTATTTTTGTGCATTTTAATACACATGAAGTAGATTTTAGCCATGCTGAGCTGCCTTTTAGTTTATCCCTTTAGATGTCAACTATTTCATTTGTTAGTGTTCTACTGATTAAAGATGCATACAATTGGCCAGGTATGGTGGCTCACACCTGTAATCCCAGCACTTTGGAAGGCTGAGGCGGGTGGATCACCTGAGGTCAGGAGTTTGAGACCAGCCTGGCAAACATGGTGAAAACCCTGTCTCTACTAAAAATACAAAAATATTTAGTTGGGCTTGGTGGTGTGTGCCTGTAATCCCAGCTACTACGGAGGCTGAGGGAGGAGAATTGCTTGAACCCAGGAGGTGGAGGTTGCAGTCAGCCGAGACTGTGCCACTGCACTCCAGCCTGGGTGACAGAGCAAGACTCCATCTCGAAAAGAAAAAAAGATGCATAGAATTAAGTGGTCTGCTCCAGGCCTATCTTTCCCATGAACACAGTAATTTTTAATGTGTAATTTTGTAAAAGATAAGGTTTTTTAGGCAGACATATGTAACACTGTGGCAGAAATATCTATATTTGAGATCTGTCTAATCCATTCAACTTGTAACTAACAGGTATTATTTTAGGTGCCTTTTCTCTAAAGAAGTTTTGTTTGTTTGTTTCTTGAAACAGGAAAACAGTATGTATTTGCCTTCTTGTTTTCTTTCAGATTTGGATTCCAGATACAGGACCAATACTTTATCTCCAGAAAAGGATGTTTATGAAATATATTCATTTCAGTGGGACATAATGGAAAGAATTAAAAGCTATAGCCTTCAAGGTTCTATTTTTAGGAATGATTGGGAATGCAAAAGCAAGATTGAGGGGGAAAAGGAACCACAAGAGGGATATTTTGGGCAAGTGAAAATTACCTCTGAGAAAATGACCACTTACAAAAGGCACAATTTTCTTACTGAGTATCAGATCGTTCATAATGGAGAAAAGGTGTATGAGTGTAAGGAGTGTAAGAAGACTTTTATTCGTCGCTCAACACTTAGTCAACACCTGAGAATTCATACTGGTGAGAAACCTTACAAGTGTAAGGAATGTGGTCAGGCCTTTAGACAGCGTGCACATCTTATTCGACATCACAAACTTCACACCGGTGAGAAACCCTATGAATGTAAGGAATGTGGGAAGGCCTTTACAGTGCTCCAAGAACTTACTCAACATCAGAGACTTCATACGGGTGAGAAACCCTATGAATGTAAGGAATGTGGAAAGGCCTTCAGAGTACATCAGCAACTGGCTCGACATCAAAGAATTCACACTGGTGAGAAACCCTATGAATGTAAGGACTGTGGGAAGACCTTTAGACAGTGTACACACCTTACACGCCATCAGAGACTTCATACTGCTGAAAAGCTCTATGAATGTAAGGAATGTGGGAAAGCCTTCGTATGTGGTCCAGACCTTAGAGTACATCAGAAAATTCATTTTGGTGAGAAACCCTATGAATGTAAGGAATGTGGAAAGGCTTTTAGAATATGCCAACAACTTACTGTTCATCAGAGTATTCATACTGGTGAGAAACCCTACGAATGTAAGGAATGTGGGAAGACTTTTAGATTAAGACAACAACTTGTTCGCCATCAGAGGATACATACTCGTGAGAAACCCTATGAATGTATGGAATGTTGGAAGACTTTTAGTAGTTACTCACAACTTATTTCACACCAGAGCATTCATATTGGTGAGAGACCCTATGAATGTGAAGAGTGTGGAAAGGCCTTTAGATTGCTCTCACAACTTACTCAGCATCAAAGTATTCATACTGGTGAGAAACCTTATGAATGTAAGGAATGTAGAAAACCTTTTAGACTGCTCTCACAACTTACCCAACATCAGAGTATTCACACTGGTGAGAAACCTTATGAATGTAAGGAATGTGGTAAGGCTTTTAGACTTTATTCATTTCTTACTCAACACCAGAGAATTCATACTGGTGAGAAACCCTACAAGTGTAAGGAGTGTAAGAAGGCATTTAGACAGCATTCACACCTTACTCAACATCAGAAGATTCATAATGGAATTTAATACAAGAAAGCCTTCAAATGTATATGATGTTACAGAACATCAGAAAATTCATTTTTGAGAAAATGTGTTTCATGCTTAATTCCAAGCGTGATAAATTTTATATTAGAGAAAGAATATGTTGATTTAAAAGCCTCCCAACACCATTTAAACATGGTTTTTCTTCAGCAAATTCCTATGAGAGAATAATGTAATGAATGTAGGAAAATCTTTAGCCTTATCTGTCTTTATCTCCCTTTCACCACTTTATTACCAGTGTGATTTATTGGACAAGATACTAAACTTCCGTGCCTCATTTTGCTGACTTGTAAAATGGTAATAGTAGTACTTATATGTATTAGTTATTTATTGTTGTGTAATAAATTACCACAAACTTAGTAGCTTAAAATAACATACATTTATATCTCACAATTTGGATCAGGAGTCCAGGCATGACTTAGTTGGGTCCTCTGGTTCAGGGCCTCTTGCAAGGCTACAGAGTTTTAGCCAAGGCTGGGGTCTCATCTGAAGGTTCAACTGGGGAAGGATCCACATCCAGGCTAACATAGTTGTTACCCAAATGTATTTCCTTGAGGCCTGTTACATTGAGATTCTCAGTTTCTAGCTGGCTGTTAGCAGAATGCTGACTGCAGTTCCTGACCACAATAGCCTCATCAGCATGGCTGCTTGCTTCATCAAGGCATGCAAGCCGAAAGACAGTAGAGTCTGCTAGCAAGATGAAAGTTACAATCTTTTGTAATCTAATCATGGAAGTAACATTCCCTCACCTTCTACTGGTAGAAGTAAGTTACTAGACTAGCCGACACTCAAGAGAAAGGGATTACACAAGAGTGTGAATAGGTCCTGGAGATAGGACCACTGGGGGGCCAGTTTAAAGTCAGCCTGCCACACTGTGGAATAGGATTGTTGTAAGAAGTATGTAGTTAACACTTGGAGCAATCACAGTCATATAGCATGTATTCTGTAAATATTATCTATAATTGTTATTATTGTCATTAGTATTAGTGAATTCACATAAAAAGATCTATAGACATAATAAATGTAGAAATGCCTCCTGTCACCTCTCAGAAATTATTAAACATAATTTATTCTAGGTAAAATCTAGATTGTAGTGAATGTAGGAAGTTCTTCAGCACTTGAGCTGCATTAGAAATGTCATGCCAAAAAGAAACCCTGTGAATATCATGAATGTGAGGTCATTAGTAGTACAGCTGTTAAAGAACTAGAGGGAAATAGGAAATGATTTTACCATAATTCCAAAAAGCAAAAGGCTTACAATCCCTATTGTCTAACCATAGTTCAAAATTAATTAGAAACTATCAAAAAGATGGCTTAAAAGAAATTAACCACCTAGGAATTTAATATTGTTGTGTGTACTTATATGTGTGGGGAAAAAAGAAAACATCATTCTATAACACTCAGTATACTTTTTGATGCTCAAATTGCCGTATCTTCAACCAATAGGAGTTGTCTCAAGTTGAGTTTTTGGTGTGATCCCACCAATAACTTGATAGCTTACTTGATTGTGGCCGCATAATGTGGTTACCTATGAAAGATGCTAGGGCACCAATTTATTATTATTATTTTTTGTGAGACAGGGTGTCACTTTGTCTCCAGGCTGGAGTGCAGTGGCACTACCATAGTTCAGTGTGCCCTGTTCCTCTTGGGCTCAAGTGATTCCCCCATTTCAGCCTCCTGAGTAGCTGGGACTACAGGTGTGCACCACCATGCCTGGCTAATTAAAAAAACATTTTTTTTTTTTTGGTAGAAACAGTCTTGCTATATTGCCCAGGCTGGTCTTAAACTCCTGGGCTGAAGTGATCCTCCCTCTTTGGCCTCCAAAGGTGCTGGGGTTACAGGGATGAGCCACAGCACCCAGCCTAACTCATTGTTCTTGAAATCAATAAATCAGGAAAAATTGTCATTTAGTTTCCTTTTCCCATGTGAACCAAATTTCAGGGTAATCAGAAGTTCATCAAATTCGAATGGGTTTGGCCTGGCACAGGGGCTCACGCCAGTAATCCCAGCACTTTGGGAGGATCAGGTGGGTGGATCATTTGAGGCTAGGAGTTCAAGACCAACCTGGTCAACATGGTGAAACCCTGTCTTTGCTAAAAATACAAAAATTAGCCAGGTGTGGTGGTACACGCCTGTAGTTTCAGTTGAGGCGGGAGGAGCACTTGAGCCCAAGAGGCAGAGGTTGCAGTGAGTTTAGATCATGCCACTGCACTTCAGCCTGAGACTCTGTCCCACCAAAAAAAAAAAAAAAAAAAATTGAATGGGTTTTTCTTTTTTAAAGAAGCCTAAAAAATCCAGAAGGAATTATAGGATTAGAAAAATCACTATTTTCTAGAACTTAATTGGATAATGTGGGTCCAGAAAACATGATCTTCAATGGGTACTATAATAGGTGAAACATTTTAAAGTGAGATTTTTCTGGTGGATTTATCAAGCTGACCACATCTGAATGCTTTGATCTATTTTAACTTTAATAAAAATAGGTCTATCAGACAACATACACTTCCTGACATAATGCAATAGGAGTCCACACCACCATCTACAAAGCGTTATTGCTGGACTAATGAACTGAAAGAAGTGGAATAGATGAACGGTATATGGTCATCCCTTGGTATCCATGGGGAATTGGTTCCAGGATCCTCCACTAATGGTAAAATCTGAGGATGCTCAAGTCCCTTGTATAAAATAGCATAATATGTATTTGCATATTATTGATACATATGCTCCTGTATACTTTATCTTTAGATCACTTATACCTAACAATGTAAATGCTATGTAAATAGTTGTTATACTGTATTTTGCAATTTGTATTATTTTTTATCGTATTTTTATTTTTATTAGGTTTTTTTTTTAGTATCTTCTATTTGAGGTTGATTGAATCTGCACATGTGGAGGGCTGGCTATAAAGGGCACCACACGGAAGAAGCCAAACAAATCCAGAATGTGTGAAATTCTACAGAGCAAATTACCTGATTTCTTCAACTAACAGGTGGCATGAAATACAAGGGGAAGGGCAACCATTAACAGATTAAAAGAGACTTAAAGAGACATATCAACTAAATTCTGTATGTTGGCATTACTTGGATCTGGTTTGAACAAAACATAAAAAGCCATTTTGGAGACAGTGGGGGAAGTGTGGACATTAACTAAATTTTTTTTTTTTGAGATGTAGTCTCACTCCTGTCACCCAGGCTGGAGTGCAGTGGCATGAGGTCAGTTCACTGCCACCTCCATCTCCCAGGTTAAAGCGATTCACCTGCCTCAGCCTTCCAAATAGCTGGGACTACAGGTGCGTGCCACCACACTCAGCTAAATTTTTTTTAGTAGAGATGGGATTTCACCATATTGGCCAGGCTGGTCTTGAACTCCTGACCTCATGATCTGCCCGCTGTAGCCTCCCAAAGTGCTGGGATTACAGGCATGAGCCACTACACTCAGCAACATGGACTAAATATTAAATGATATTAACATATTAATTTGGTTAGGGACGATGTCAATATGATTATAAAAAATAAAAGATCCTATGTGTTAGAGATACATACTATGAAATGAAGATAGACACATTTGCATTAAAATATTACAGCAAAAGAAAAATAATTGGCAAAAAGCTGGAAACGAAATTGGCAACATGTTGATAATTATTTAAGTGGAGTGGTTTATTCACGGAGATTTATTCTAATATTTCTACTTTTGTATGTGTTTGACATTTCAATAATAAAATGTTTAAAATCAAAACCAAAATTATAGACTATGTAGAAATGAATGAAAATGAGATGCCTATACATCTAACCTTGTCAGATATTGTCAAAGTTCTATTCAGTGACAAATTAATACCCTGTAATGTGCTAAGGAAATCTTATTTCTGGGCACAGTCCTCATCTTCTTCACTTACCCACAGCAGCAACACCAGGCCTGTGTCACACAGATGTATGTGTTGAGGGAATGAATTTGCATTTCCATAAAGAAAAAGGAAACAACAAAATGAAACCAATCCAAGTAAAGAACAGCCAAGTGGCTGGGTACGGTGGCTCATACCTGTAATCCCAGCACTTTGGGAGGCCCAGGTGGGTAGATCACCTGAGGTCAGGAGTTCAAGACCAGCCTGACCAACATGGAGAAACCCTGTCTCTACTAAAAATACAAAAATTAGTCGGGCGTGGTAGCGCATGCCTGTAATCCCAGCTACTGGGGAGGCTGAGGCAGGAGAATTGCTTGAACCCAGGAAGCAGAGGTTGTGGTGAGCCGAGATCGCACCATTGCACTCCAGCCTGAGTAGCAAGAGCAAAGAGCAAAACTGTCTCAAAAAATAAAAAAGATTAACAAAAAGTGTGTGTACTCCCTGTTTAAGTAAAAAATCTAATACTTATAAAAACTTTAATAGATAATCCTGAAGATTTTACCAATTAATTCTACACAGCTAAAATAATCCTTATAAAAATTAGATGAAGATAGCTTCTGAAAGTAAAATCTAGACCACCTTCATTATGACGATTCTGTTCTTCACGATTCTAAATGATGTATATTTAGAATTTATTACAAAATCTATCTTTGCTAATAGGTCAGTGTTTCCTTTTCCAAGCACTAAATACCTCCAGAAGGCCTATGTTTGAGCCCTAAATTCAATATTCTCCAGAAGTGTGCTCCAAGGAATACTAATTCTTGATGATAATAGAAAAAAAGATTTCTTGGGAAAATAGGCAAATGAAGCAAGACATAAAACATCTACTTTTGCCCAGGCGCCGTTGTCTCATGCCTGTAATCCCAGCACTTTGGGAGGCCTAGGCGAGCTGATCACCAGAGGTCAGGAGTTCAAAACCAGCCTGACCAACATGGTGAAACCTCATCTCTATTAAAAATACAAAATTAGCTTGGCGTGGTGGTACATGCCTGTAATCCCAACTACTTGGGAGGCTGAGGCAGGAGAATTGTTTGAACCCGGGAGGCAGAGGTTGCAGTGAGCTGAGATTGTGCCACTGCACTCCAGCCTAGGCAACGAGTGAAACTGTCTCAAAAAAAAAAAAACAAAAAACAAAAAACTTCTTTTGAGGAATTCAAAATATACATTATCAGTTTGTCAAAGATGTAGTAAAGACATTTTTATTTAACTGAGTGTATCTCAAATTTATTATGGAATTCTCAGTCCCAATATCTGGAATAGGAACTGTTTTCATAGATGCTACCATAACCACAATGAATGTCTTCATGGATGTAATTTTAGACATTATGGTGAGTGGATGTGTCGGGTGGGAGTAAGAGCAATTTTTTGCAGCGCACATCATGCTCTGGAAATAGTTACCTGCTTGAATGGAGGGTTAGTGCTTTTCTACAGAATGGAAAATATTCCAGCCTGATCTTGATATGTTAGTATTAAACACGTTTAAATATTATATTAAATGATGATTAAGGACATAAATGAGTTTCTGAGGTAATAAAGATGCTATATTGAATATCATTTTGTGTATTTCCTGATTTCCTTAAAGAGTCAAGAATATAAGGTGTTACCTAGAAATGAAATTGTTCATTGTAGGCTGTATACATGTTCAGCTTCACTGCTTACTATCAAATTGTGGCTCCACCAGTTTGTTTTGAATTCCTTCGATCATTGAATATGAACATTCATATTTCCCTAGCTCTGCTATCAGTCTCAATGTTTATTACACTGGGGTAGGCACAGTGGCTTATACTTGTAATCCCCGCACTTTGGGAGGCCAAGGCAGGAGGATTGCTTGAGCCTATGAGTATAAGACCAGGCTGGGCAACATGAAAAAACCCTGTCTCTACAAAAATTATTCACATGTAGTGGCATGTGCCTGTGGTTTCAGCTACTTGGAAGGCTGAGGTAGACAGATCACTTGAGTCTGGGAAGTTGAGGCTGCAGTAAGCCGTGATCACACCACTGCACTCCAGCCTGAGTGTCAGAGTGAGACCCTGTCTCAAAAAAAAAAAAAAAAAAAAAATCCTGATTACAACTGAGTCAAGCATCTTTTCATTTGTGTTTATTGGCCAATCGTGTTTTCTTTACTGTGCTTTTTAATGATGCAGTTGCTCTATTTCTTTTGCATTATCTCATTTATTGATTTTCAGGATTCTTAAAATATTTCAGGTATTAATCATTTTAGGCATTAAATATTTATAAATCTTGAATTTACCTTCTTTTAATGTGGCTTGTGTTAAAATTGTGTTATGGTGTTTATTGTTTTACTGGCATTTTAAAATTTAGATACTCTTAATTTTCAGCCTTACTAGATACTCCTTTTTAAAAATTTTTATTTTTAGTCTTTTATGTTTTCTGCCATGCAGTCATGGACATGCACATAGAAATAACTTTCCTCAGTATTTATTTATTTATTTTTATTTTTTTTGAGATGGAGTTTCGCTCTTGTTACCCAGGCTGGAGTGCAATGGCGCAATCTCGGCTCACCTGCAACTTCTGCCTCCTGAGTTCAAGCAATTCTCCTGCCTCAGCCTCCCGAGTAGCTGGGACTACAGGCGTGCGCCATCATGCCCAGCTAATTTTTTTTGTATTTTTAGTAGAGACGGGGTTTCACCTTGTTGACCAGGATGGTCTCAATCTCTTGACCTCATGATCCACCAGCCTCGGCCTCCCAAAGTGCTGGGATTATAGGGGTGAGCCACCATGCCTGGCCCCTCGATATTGATTTTATTTGCCTTTCTTATTGCAGTCACTGGAATCTTCAAAATAAAGTTGAGTATTGGGGTGGATAGTGGACATTTTGCTCATTTTCCCAATTGAATGGAAATTGCATATTATTTAAACATTTAGTGTAATGCTTCTTCTTGATTTAGGGGATATAGACCTTGTTATATATAAGTAGTTTTGTTCAGTCCCCATTTTACTTGATGTCCAATGACTTAGGAGGCTGAGGTGGGAGGATTACTTGAGCCCAGAAGGTAGAGGCTGCAGTGAGCTGTGATTGATTCTGCCACTGTACTCCAGCCTGGGCCACAGAGCAAGACTCTGTCTTAAAAAAAAAAAAATTAACTAGAACCACAGAACTCTCAGGAAAGCGATATATTTATGGCTAGTTTTTGTCTGTTTTATTTTTTTTTTTTGAGACGAGGTCTTGCTTTGTCACCCAGGCTGGAGTGCAGTGGTGTGATCTTGGCTCACTATAATCTCTGCTTCCTGGATTCAAGCAATTTTTCTGCCTCAGCCTCCTGAGTAGCTGGGATTATAGGGGGCCACCACCATGCCAGCTAACTTTTGTATTTTTAGTAAAGACAGGGTTTCACCATGTTGGCCAGGCCAGTCTTGAACTCCTGACCTCAAGTGATCCACCTGACATGGCCTCCCAAAGTGCTGGGATTATGGGCATGAGCCACCGCACCTGGCCTTATGGTTAGTTTTATTACAGAGAAGGGATACAGGTTAGAATCAGCTAAAGAAAGAGACTCGCCGGGCAGAAATGTGAAGGAGCTTCCAGCCCTCCCCTCCTTGCAGAGTCACAGATGGCATTACCTCTTTCTGACTGCAATGTGTGACAATATGCGGTGTTGCCAACCAGGAAAGCTTTGCTGAGCTTTTAGTCCCCAATTGTTATTGGGTCTTGATCACATCCCGCCTAGGTGGCTGGTCATTAATCTTCAACTCCGCCAGGAGGTTCAGGCACATACCTTGAGTCTTCAATTCCTCCAAGGGTAGAAACTGATATGGCCCACACCAAAGCCCTCATTAATCACGTTGTTAGATTGTCTGGTGGTCAAAGTCCCCAAGGAAACAAAGACATCTCTACATTCCAGGGCCCTAGAGATCACCTACAAATCTGAAAACATGCTGTTGCTTGTAAATAAAACTGTATATAGTCCACTCTCAAGACTTCTGTTAGGGGAAACCGAACTCCAAGGCATCACATTGGGCTGCCACCAAGAATCAGTGTCATGTAGGATTGATGAGAGCAGAGGTGTAAGCCAAAGTGAATGTTTGTATTTTTTTTTTTGAGACAGGATCTCACTCTGTCACCCAAGCTGGAGTGCAGTGGTGCGATCTCAGCTCACTGCAACCTCTGCCTCCCGAGTTCAAGTGATTCTACTGCCTCAGCCTCCGAAGTAGCTGGGACTATAGATGCCCGCCACTGTATTTTGTAAAAATACAAAATTTTTGTATTTTTAGTAGAGATGGGGTTTCACAACGTTGGCCAGGCTGGTCTTGAACTCCTCACCACAGGTGATCCGCCTGCCTCAGCCTCCCAAAGTTCTGGGATTACAGGTGTGAGCCACCACACATGACATGTTTGACTGTATTCTCTTTTACCAACACACAAGAAAATAATGATGTATTAAAGACTGCAGATAGTTCAAAGAAGTATTACTGGAAAAAGACACAGAGTAAAAATATCTTACTATACCATGGAATAGAAACAGGTCATTACTAATTTTTATTAAATAGGGATAATATGTTTATTCTATTGTATTTGCATTCTCTTTTCAAACAGTCTTTCATGTATCTTACTATTATTATTATTTTGAGACAGAGTCTTGCTCTGTCGCCCAGGTTGGAGTACAATGCCATGATCTCAGCTCACTGCAACTTCCGCCTCCCAGGGTTCAAGCGATTCTCTTGACTCAGCTTCCCCTGTAGCTGGGATTACAGGTGTGTGCCACCACGCCCACCTAATTTTTGTATTTTTAGTAGAGACGAGGTTTTGCCATGTTGGCCAGGCTAGTGTTGAACTCTTGGTTTCAAGTGATCCGCCTGCCTCAGCCTCTTAAAGTGCTGGAATAACCAGTGTGAGCCACTGTGCCTGGCCATGTATCTTGCTTTTTTTTTTTTTTCTCTGAGACACAGTCTCACTCTGTGTCCCAGGCTTAGTGCAGTGGTGCAATCACAGCTTACTGCAGCTTTGACCTCCCTGGGTTTAGGTGATCCTAACACCTCAGCTTCCTGAGTAGCTAGGACCATAGGCGTGTGCCACCATGGCTTTTTTTTTTTTTTTTGGTAGAGACAGGGTCTTCCTCTGTTGCCCAGGCTGGTCTTGAGCTCCTAGACTCAAGAGATCCTCCCACCTTAGCCTCCCAAAATGCTGGGATTACAGGTGTGAGCCACCATGGCCGGCTCATGTATTTTTCTTTTCTTTTCTTTTTTTGAGATGGAGTCTCGCTCTGTTGCCTGGCTGGAGTATACTCACTTGAACCAGGGAGTTGGAGGTTGCAGTGGCACAATCTCGGTTCACTGCAACCTCCAACTCCCTGGTTCAAGTGATTCTCCTGCCTCAGCTTCCCAGGTAGCTGGGGTTACAGGCACATGCCACCACGCTCAGCTAATTTTTTTCAGTAGAGACAGGATTTTAGCATGTTGGCCAGGATGGTCTTGAGCTCCTGACCTCATGACCCACCCCCGTTGGCCTCCAAAAGTGCTGGGATTACAGGCGTCAACCACTGCACCCAGCCTGAGTGTTTACTCTTATATGGATTCCTCCACCTCTACCATAAGTAAGACAGGCTCGAGGGAGCTGGAAGGAGAGAAATGCCCTCCCCCCAGGAACAAGGTCTGGGACAAGGCCCTGGTAAGGTCTTTCCCCTGACACAGCCTCTACCAATTTACCAAAATTACTATTTAAGTGTTCCTACACATTTAGGGCTCCCGTGGCTTTTAATGTAGGCAAACAGATCTTGACTGTCTTGCTCTGAATTTGCCTGTCTCTTCACATTTCAGGGTGCTGGTTTGCTCTATAACCTCAGTTTTCTAATGAATCCAAGGAAAGTTGATTTTCAGTTTGTCCAGCCTTTTTGTTTGGAAGGATAGGATAACTTCCAAGCTCTACATGTCAGTGCTGAAACTTGAAGTTCTTGTTTTCAATCCTTTTTCTATTTTATAGATATTTCCATTAATCGACCTTCAAGTTCATCTGTCTTTCTTTCATCACATCCATTCTGCTATTGAGCATGTCTGGTGAATTTTTTCAGTTACTGTGTTTTTCAGTTCTAAAAAAAATTTGGAGACAGAGTCTTGCTCTGTCACCCAGGCTGGAGTGCAGTGGCGTGATCTGGGCTCACTGCAACCTCCACCTTCTGGGTTCAAGCAATTCTCCTATCTCAGCCTCCTGAATAGTGGGACTACAGGTGCACACTGCCACACACAGCTAATTTTTTGTATTTTAGTTGAGATGGGGTTTCTCTGTGTTGCCCAGGTTGGTCTTAAACTCCTGAGCTCAGGCCATCTGCTGCCTCAGTCTCCAAAGTGCTAGGATTACAGGCATGAGCCACTGCACCTGACCTAAAATTTCTATTTGGATATTTTTAACATCTTTCATTTTTCTGTGGAGATTATTTTTTATTTGTTTCAAGTGTGTTTTTTCTTAGAGCTTGGTTATAATAGCTGCTTTAAAGTCTTTGTCTGATCATTCCAACACCTGTGTCATCTCAGGATTGATGTCTTTTTATTATTTCCTCCCCATGAGATGACATTATCTTCCTCGTTTGATGTCTAGTAATTTTTTTATTGTATTCTGGGCATTTTGACTATTATGTTTCTCTGGGTCTTGCTTTAAATCACTTTTTGGTTTAGCAGGCAATGAACCCAATAAGACTCAGGCCACAATCTCCTCCTACTCAACTTCTGTGCTCTGTAATTTCAGTATCAGTTCAATTTTCAAAGCTTTCACAGAGCAGTTCCATGTCTATGCCACCCTGTGGCCAGTCTACCTGGGCAGTGGTCTACTCTGTATTTTAATTCGGTCTCAGTATGCTATTTAGAGTCAGATTCATGAATGCACAGCTTGGAGATAACTTCTGGAGTTCATAACTTTGTGGGATTGATTTCTTGAGCTTCATCCTCTGATCTCCCCAATACACTCCAACTTAGAGACCACCTCTTGTCTTCTGTATAGAAAGGTGAGGCCCTTGCTTTGCTATGCCCTCTTCTCTTCCTTTACTTCCTTCCTTCCATCTCTCTCCTTCCTCTCTTTCTCTTTCTTCTTTCCTTTTGTTTTTTGACAGAGTGTCACTGTGTCACCCAGGCTGGAGTGCAGTGATGGAATCTCACCTCACTGCAACCTCCATCCCCTGGGTTCAAGAGATTCTAATACCTCAGTATCCCAAGTAGCTGAGATTACAGGCATGTGCCACCACATCAGGCTAATTTTTGTATTTTTAGAAGAGACGGGGTTTTGCCATGTTGCCCAGGCTGGTCTCGAACTCTTGGCCTCAAGTGATCTGCCCACCTAAGCCTCCCAAAGTGCTGGGATTACAGGTGTGACACGCCTGGCCTCCTTGCTTTTTATTCTGCCACACATTTCATGTGAATCTCCAGGACCAATCAGTAAGTAGAGAAAAAAGCAAAGCAAGATAATTCCCCTTACGTTCTTGGAATACAGTTCCTTCAATCAGAGGATTTTTCTCCCTTGAGATTTTAGGCACCAGCCTGGTTGTTCCTGCTGTCACCACCATTGTTGTCATGGGATTGTTGGGAGCCTTTCTGGTATTTTGTGGTACAAAACATCTCATTTCTCTATGAAGATCTCCTCTGCAGGACCTTTTGTTTAAGCTCATTGTGCTATCAATTGACAGATTTCCTTATGCATTTTATCTTCCAAAAATGTGTTATTTCCTATCCTCTCTGTTCTTTTGATTTTATACTTTCTTTCCTTTACTGTCATTTTAATGAGATTTTAGAGACAGCCAAAATAAACACTGTATACAATCACTAGTCTTTATCTCTTCTTCCTCTGGTCCTTCTGTTCCTCATTTAGTTAGCCTATGTGTACATTCCAGTTTATGTTTTTATACTTTCATTGTACTTGTCATCTATGTTGACTTCTGAAATGTGTTTAAGTTGCCTTTAAAAGCAATAAAAACTATGGATAACTGTTATTCTCAGTTTCTACCCATACTCAGAGGAGTTTCCTTCTCAAATATTGGGAGACAGAGGACATTTCCACTTTGCATTTCTTTCTTTCTTTTTTTTGAGACGAAGTCTCGCTCTGTTGCCCAGGCTGGAGTACAGTGGCACAATCTCGGCTCACTGCAACCTCTGTCTCCCATGTTCCAGCAATTCTTCTGCCTCAGCCTCCTGAGTAGCTGGGAATACAGGCATGTGCCAGCATACCCAGCTAATTTTTTTAGCTTTTAGTAGAGACGGGGTTTCACCATATATGCCAGGCTTGTCTTGAACTCCTGACCTCATGATCCACCCGTCTTGGCCTCCCAAATTGTTGGGATTACAGGCATGAGCCACTGTGCCCGGCCTCTTTTTTTTTTTTTTTTGAAATGGAGTCTCTGTCACCCAGGCTGGAATGCAGGGGCTTGATCTCGGCTCACTGCAACCTCTGTCTCCTAAGTTCAAGCAATTCTCCTGCCTCAGCCTCCTGAGCAGCTGGGATTACAGGTGGCTGCCACCACACCTGGCTAATTTTTGTATTTTTAGTAGAGATGGGGTTTTGCCATGTTGTCCAGGCTGGTTTCGAACTCCTGACCTCAAGAGATCCAATCACCTCGGCTTCCCAAAATGCTAAGGATTACAGGCATGAGCCACTGCACCTGGCCCTGGATTTCTTTCATCTCAGGAGACCAGGCTTGAAACCAAAGAGTCAATTCCACAATAGAACATTGCTGAAATTACATTAATATGCTAAGAATTCAGGGCAAGTCCAAAGAGTAAAGTGAAAGCAAGTTTATTAAGAAAGTTACAGAATTAAAGAATGGCTACTCCATAGATGGAACAGAATGTTCCTGGAAACAAGAGGAGGAATGCACCCACCTTAGGTACAATACTTGTTTATATATAAGATAGCAAAAAATCGTGGGGGAGATGTGTTGTACTACAAGGGCTGTGACAGACGACTGTTAATCTTTGTGTAACTACTGTCTTCTGCAATCAGCTATATTATTAACTTTAAAGCAAAACTGAGTTCATGCATATGGAAAATGATTGAATCAATGATGCCTATGTAATGAAGCTTCAGTAAAAACTGTGGACACTGAAGCTTGAGTGAGCTTCTCTGGTTGACAATACTCTGGGTGTACTGCCAAACATCAATACTGGGAAGGTAATACAACCCAATGTATCCTTTCCCTGTTATAAATGTGACTGTGAATATAACAGCTTTCAGTGAGTTCTATGAGTCTCTGCTGAATTATTACACCTAAGGGTGGCAGTGGAAACACCTGAATTTGTAGCTAGCTGGTCTGAAGTGAGAGTGGTCACAGGAATCCCTTAAGTTGTAGCTGGTGTCTGAGTGTAGGGACTGTTCCCTCAGACCTTGCAGTTTGCCTAATCCTTTACAATGGCCTTTTCAATAAATGATGTTTCATATATTAGTTATCCAAATGGAAATACCATACCCCCCTACAAATAATTCCAAGTGAATTAAAGACTTAAATGTAAAAGCAAAATAAATCATTTATAGAAAACAGGGAGAATATCTTCACTCTTAGAAGAAAGATTTCATACACAAGATGTAAATAAATTAAATAGTGTTAAATTTGATGGCATTAAAATTAAGAATTTCTACCATCATTTAAAGGTTAAAGTTAGAAAGCATGCACCGTACATATAACTGATAAGGACAAAAATCCACAGTATTTAAGACATGCATACAAAGCATTAAAAGGAACAAAACCCCTGGAAATATAAAAATCAATAGAAAAATTAGAAATGACATAAAATTATACTTCAGAGAAGAGAAAACATGAATGCCAATAAGCATAAAAGTGGGGTGGGGGGGGCTCGACCTCATTTAGTACCAAAATATGCAAGTTTGAAATCGGAATAATATATATCCATTCATACTCAAGTGGGTATAAATTTAAATGTTTAATAATACTAAGTGTTGGTGAAGATATGAAGTAACAGGAATTGTAAACGAGTATAATAAACACTTTAGAAAACAACTGGGGAATATGTAGTAAGGTTGAAAATGCATATAACCTATGACCTAGTAAATCCATTTCTAGTTACACACTTACAGAAATTCTTGCACAGTATACAAAAAGAGGAGTTCAAGAATGTTCACAGGAGTAATGTACACAATACAAATGAAAAATATGTTCATACAATGGATAGCTATACAGTAGGATAAGTTTGCAATGTGAACGACTCTCTTGAACACTCGTTGGAAGACAATAAGAGTTGCAGAAGAATCCAAACAATATGATTTCTTTACATCAAATTAAAACAGGAAAATAAACACATATGGTTAAGACTGTAAAGAAAAAAAAAAGGAAATGCAAAACACAAAATTCAGAATAACAAAGACCTCTGACAGCTACAGAAGGGGAGTTGGATTGGGATGATTAAAGCACACATGGGATTTTTAACATTAACATTCTACCTCTTAACATGGGTGTTCACTCCCCCTTAATATGTTACACACGTTCTACTATTCAATATTTAATAAAAGCAGTTTTAAAGAGTTACAAGCCAGGCACGGTGGCTCACGCCTGTAATCCCAGCACTTTGGGAGGCCAAGCCAGGCAAATCACCAGAGGTCAGGAGTTCAAGACCAGCCTGACCAACATGGAAAAACCCTGTCTCTACTAAAAAACACAAAATTAGCCAGGCATGGTAGTGTATGCCTGTAATCCCAGCACTTTGGGAGGCCAAGCCAGGCAAATCACCAGAGGTCAGGAGTTCAAGACCAGCCTGACCAACATGGAGAAACCCCGTCTCTACTAAAAAACACAAAATTAGCCAGGCGTGGTAGTGTATGCCTATAATCCCAGCTACTCGGGAGGCTAAGGCAGGAGAATAGCTGGAACTCTGCAGGCGGAGGTTACAGTGAGCCGAGATTACACCATTGCACTCCAGCCTGAGTAACCAAAGCAAAACTCCATGTCAAAAAAAGAAAAAAAGAAGACAGTTAAGGACTGTGAGAGATTAAGAGATACAGTAATTGGGATCAAGCCCAACCATAAGACTGATGCAGGCTTCGCAGACACTGGTTCTTGACCTAGATTCAGTAGAACCCAGAGAAAGAGGTGGTGAGGGATAAATGCCCTTCTTGTATTTCTTGTGCAATGGAGGCAGGAGATAGACTGTGCATTCTGAGAACTGCTAGTAGTTTAACGTGACCAGGGTAGAGTCAGAGAGGGAGCAGAGAGATGAGGCTGAAAAGAAGGATGAGATCCTGAGACATTTATACTTGTTCTTACAGGTGAAAAGAATTAACTGAGGGGTTTTAAAGCAGGATATGTTGCCTCCAAGTAAAAGAAGAATCTTGCTATAGGAAATGAGGAAATAGTGACTTATGTAGGTTGAGGGGTAGGGGAAAGTTTCACGTAACATGTAGAAGATTAACTGGGACTCAGAAAAGGAATGGAATTCCAACAAGCAGAAAACAGACTGAGCTGCATTCCAAGTAAAGCGAGCAGAAGTTGGAGGTAAGAAGGGAGACCAATTGTATCCTGTGTTTCTGAGGAGCAGAAAGTTACCTGGGATAACTGATGAGGGGTTCTGGGGTAGGAGTAGAGAGAAGTGATGTTGGAGAACTCCACAGGAATCAGGATGGAAATGTTTTGAATGACAGGTTATACCTGCCAGGACTAAACACATCATCTTTACTCACCACTTTACTCCAATACTAGGCTTCATGCTCTGTTAAATGCAGAATGTGTTTTTTAGTAAATATGCAATGAATGTCAAAGAGTTGGAGATTTACCCTGAAAGTAACAGGGATTCACTGAACAAAAGATTAGTCCATTACTGGACTATCTTATTGGCAAAGAGTAAAAGTGGAGCTAGGGAACCCAATCAGGTCAACATAGTATCTACTCTTACAAGGCAAAAGACAGTAGAGTGAGGCCCTAGGGCCTAAGCTTATAGAACAGGAAGAAAAAAGAAGCAATGAAATTGGGAACTTCACTTGATGTTGGGGAGAGCAGAAGGGAGGACTAGGGGACCCTAGGTTGCCAGTGTAAGCGCAGGTGAATTTCCATTATCATCACATTCCCCAAACTGGTAAGACCACATTATACAGAGAAATTATAAGGAAGATCATGGTCACAGAGCTAGCAAATGGCAGAAATGGGCCAACATTCTACCCTTTTATTGCAGTGCACAGCATCCCATTAGCAGGGACAAAGGGCAATGAATATTTTCAGGAGAGGAGAATATACAGGGAGAAATAGACAGTGAAGAGTTAAAGGGCAAAGGGAACTAAAGGTCTGTCCCCACGGATGTGCAGAGAATGGATGAGGAAGGTGTGGTGATTTTCTGACAATCTTAGAAAGGTTTTGGCCTCTATAGGAATGGGAAGAGAAACTCAATAAATTCTTACATAATTCTAAAGAAAAGTCAAAGAGAAAGAAACGATTAATTCAGAATAGAAAATATGCTTCTTTAGTCTTAGAGTGAAAGCAATTAATTCTTGAGGACTGGCCAGAATTAATGAAGTAAGTGCCACATTCAGACATATCTAGGAAAAAAAAAACACCCTTAAATTTCACATCCTACAAATACCATGCCACTCTTTAAAATATGTTACTCCCAAGTAGCATAAAAAAATCTAAATAAACACTCCAAATTTGGAATTTTATAGCCAACAGTCTCTAGTCAGATATCACACCAAATACCTTAAATACTAGATTGTTCGGACAAAAGACAAAAAGTATTTTAGGAAAATATAAAAGTAACTATTCTATTTTTGTGGTAAGGAAGACTATCTGGTATAGCACAAAGGGAAGAAAATTTAAGGAAGGAGTTGATTTATCTGAATACATTTCTGTAAACTAAATGAATCTAAAAGCACAAAAAATAGATTAGCTGTGAAAAAACATTTCTAAAACAGCTTATAAATGATAAAGAGAAAATATGCTGAACATATGAACTTGTTTAAAATAAACCAAAAAAGATAGCATTCTTTGACAAGTGGGCAAAGGAACTCAGTAGGTGAGTTAGAAATCCCAGCTCTGCCATTTTTAACTGTGTAACTTTGAGGCGAATGACTTGATTTCCTCAGTTGTCAACCTAGAATAATGCTCCATTTCATCAAGTCTGAGGTGTCGCTGATTATAAGGCCACTGTAACTTTATGTACTAGAAAAGAAAATAAATGCCATCAATAAAACTATGACTTGCCAAGAATTTCTGTAAAGCCCCTTTTGATTTCAGAGAGGTTAAAAAGTGGAAAAAAGTGCATCAGAGAATTAATGAAACATAGTCATACCTGTCTGATAGGGCTGTTATGTGGAGTAAACAGGATCACATCTGTGAAGAACGTTCAACTCTAAGTGGTTCAAAGTGCATGCTCAATAAGTTAGCTACCTCTATTAGTCGTATGAACCCACCCTGAAAAACAAATCACATGATCACACACATGAGCAGACAAAATAATTTGAAAACATTAATAGTGACTATCTGGATGGAGGGACCATGGATTGGTGACTTAAACTTTCTTAATGACTCCCTCAGGTTTTGAAACTTTTGCAAAAATTGTATATCACTTAATCATAAGAGGGCATTCAGGTTATTTCTATCTTGAGGAAAAAATATATGGAGATAAACTGGACTGGCAGACATTGCAGGCTATAAGAAATTGAGACTGGACGTGGTGGCTCACGTGTGTAATCTCTGCACTTTGGGAGGCTGAGGTGGGTGGATCACGAGATCAGGAGTACGAGACTAGCCTGACAAACATGGTGAAACCCCGTTTCTACTAAAAATACAAAAATTAGCCAGGGGTGGTGGCCTGAGCCTGTAATCTCAGCTACTCAGGAGGCAGAGGCAGGAGAATCGCTTGAATCTGAGAGGCGGAGGTTGCATTGAGCCGGGATCACACCACTGCACACCAGCCTGGCCTGGGTAACAGAGCGAGACTCCATCTCAAAAAAAAAAAAAAAAAGAAAGAAACTGATAAGTGGGCCGGGTGAGGTGGCTCACACCTGTAATCCCAGCACTTTGGGAGGCCGAGGCAGGCGAACTGCTTGAGCTCAGGAGTTCGAGACCAGCATGGCGAAACCCCACCTCTACTAAAAATACAAAAATTAGCCAGGCCTAACGGCAGGTGCCTGTAATCTCAGCTACTCGGGAGGCTGAGACAGGAGACTCACTTGTACTTGGGAGGCTTAGGTTGCAGTGAGCCCAGATCGCGCCACTGCACTCCAGCCTAGGTGACAGAACGAGACTCCATCTCAAAAAAAAAAAAAAAGAAAGAAATTTATAAGCAAAACGGCTATTGCATGTGACCATGAGGGGACAACAAAATTAGTGAGACTGAAAAAGCTAATTCTGTTCTTCAGTTTCCCTGCCAAATCACTGAGGCATGGTTTTTGTCAACACTCTTATGAGCATGAACAAAATCCAAGGAAGTGGAAATTCTAGATTAGATGAGACAACATTTGCAAAATAGACAGCCCTGGGCTGCTTTTGGAAAATGCTCCATAAATGCAGTTTCCTCCCCTCTTCCCCTTTCTCCAAATAATGAATGTAAATCTTTTGGATAAATTTCTGAAATAGGACACTGTCCTGAAAACCAGTAAGTCCTTCCCAAGAAGAAAACGTCAAATGCAACTTACCTCCGCCATCACTTCAGATGCATAGCAATTCTCTCCTCTTCTGGGTTCTTAAAAAAAGAAGTGGAAAAAGGTTAAGAAGCTGTAAGAGAACAATCCTTCCCTGAACCCCTTGGGAGGCCAAACTCCTGCCCCACCCCAGGCACTGAGAGGGAGTCTAAGGAAGCTGCCACCCCAGTGCCCTCTGTTATCCTCAGAAAGAAACGCAGGTGACCTTAGACGCCCAGACAGGAGTCCTGGGAGAGCTCCCCAGACCGCTGCCTTCTTCCTCCATAAATAAGGACCTAACTTGGGAAACCTTCAGGCCTAGCGTCTTACAGTGAGCCCAAAAGTCTGTGGCGCCAAGACACAGCTTAAGTGGATCCACCGACAGGGTCTCAAACTCCTATCCTTTAGGCCGGGGGCACCTTTTTGGGCCTAGATGCCTGGTGGCTGCAGGGTGAAAGAACAGAGAAGAGGATATAGCAGGGACTCCCCAGGCCCAAACCCTAGAACTATTTCCACCCTCAACCCACACCACAGATAGGCCTGGTGGCCGGAAGGCCATTCAGAGATTCACTACCTACCGACCAGCCGCAGTTGCGGTTTTGGGTGGAAGGCCAGGACTTATCCACCGGCAGACCCCGCCCAGTGTATCCCCAGAATGTACAGCGAGGGCGCCCGCCCCCTCCCAGGCCTCCCAAAGGTGGGGTCGACCACCTGGCCCCATGGGGCTCGCGCGCGCACATACTCACACTCACATGCACAGCCACACAGAATCCCGCGCAGACAGGGCTCCCATCACAGCCCTGCGGGCACCGCGGGCACAGGTCGCCGAGCTCCTGACGCCGGGCGCACAATCCACGTCCGGGGAGAACTGCACGGACTTAGTCCAGTCAGGAGGACGCAAGGCCGCAATACCCCAAACCTCCTAACATTCCCAGCCCGCTCCTGCGCCAGCCTCACACCACACACACTCCCTAACGTCTCGCTACCTCACACTGTCCTCTCCCGAGCGGGGGCCAGTGGCCCTGACACTCCCCTGCCATCCCGACTGCACGGCCCCAACACTCTCTGCTTTCCCCAACACTCTCTGCTTTCCCCAACGCACAGCCCTGACTTGCCTTCGCGGTGAAGCGCGGGCATACAGCCCACCCGCACATCTCCGAGAGCCACCTGTCTTTTAAACTCCAGACGACCCCAGCCACGCGCCGGGACACCTCACCACCCCTTCGGCGTCCTAGCACTCGGGTCTAAACGAGTCCGTCCCAACCCAGTGAGCTCCGCCGCCCGGGACGTTCCCGCCCTTTGCGTTCCAACTCCCGCCAACTCACGCGGACCAGCCTTCTTTGGCCGCGGGGCTCCCTGGGAAATGTAGTCCAGAGGTGGGGGCCCGTCCGCGGCCGGGACAACACCACGGTCCCCACCTTCAGTGAAGCCGAGGCCAGAGTGCCCAGCCGCGCCCGAGCATCCTCCCAGGACCGAACACACAGGCCCAGGCAGCAAAAGGTGGCCGCCAAGGGCTAGATAAAGGCTGTGGGTCCGTGGAGGATTCAGAAAAATGTAACCGCAAACCCGGTAGGGGGCGGCTCGGCCCGCCGCCAAGGCTTCCCGAGTCCGCCAAGTTAACCTGGCTGCAGCCGCCCTCGCCCCAAACGGAGGGTCAGGGAGTGGGGTTTGTGTGTGTGCCCAGAGGCCTCTCAGAAGTGCAGTGAAAAGCCAGGGAGCGGACCACCCAGGGTTCCCTCCACAAGGAGCCGCACTCTGGGGCGTGATCAGGAGAGAGCGACTCCTGCCCTAACCACGAAATAGCAGTCGGCCCGGACCTGAGACTTCACTCACCTGTGCCACAATCCCAATACAGCCGGGTGGCTAAGTTTGGGCTGGGAATTCATTACCCACTCCAGGTCTTCTGGCATCTTAGCATTTAAGTCACTAATTTCTGCTCGGGCCGGGCCACAGGCTTTCCTGGAAGGTGTCTGGGAAATGACCTGCCCTAGCGGTTTGGGGATGTGGCTTAGCGAAGCAGTCACAGGCTCATGATGCGGAAGAAGGGACTGGAGGAGGATGAGGGATAACCTTGGATCTGCAGTGGAAATAATGGAGTAGCAATGTAGTGGGATGCAACGTCATTATTTTAGGATTAAGTTGCAGAAGGATATTTAATGACAGAAGTATGTTTGAGAAATACTTTAGGACGTGGAAAAGTGCTACTAAAATAAACCATGTAATACTGTATTTTAAAATGTTACAAATAGGCTGGGCACGCCTGTAATCCCAGCTCTTTGGGAGGCAGAGACGGGAGGATCACGAGGTCAAGAGATCCAGACCATCCTAGCCAACATGATGAAACCCTGTCTCTATTAAAAATACAAAAATTGGCTGGGTGTGGTGGCACGCGCCTGTAGTACCAGCTACTTGGGAGGCTGAGGCAGGAGAATCGCTTGAACTCGGAAGGCGGAGGTTGCAGTCAGGCGAGATCAAGCCACTGCACTCCAGCCTGACGCTAGAGTAAGACATGGTCTAAAAAAAAAAAAGTTGTAAATAACAGAAACGTAGGCACTTGGGCAATAATATCTGTAAAGTTAGTAACACATTGTTAACAGTAGTTTATTTCTAGAATGTGTAATTGTGACTTTTAGGTTAAAAAGTAGTCCCTTATATTTTTGGCCATTATCGTTTCTTTCTTGTGAAACATTACTTTTTACATTTTATTAAATAAAAAAAATTCTTAAGTATTTCTAGTTTTTCTTAAGTGTTTCTGCAGCCTCCACCTCCCAGGTTCAAGGGATTCTCCTGCCTCAGCCTCCCAAGTAGCTGGGATTACAGGTGCCCACCACCACATCTGGCTAATTTTTTGTATTTTTAGTAGAGACAAGGGTTCATCATGTTGGCCAGACTGGTCTCGAACTCCTGACCTCAGGTGATCTGCCTGCCTTGGCTTCCCAAAGTGCTGGGATTACAGGTGTGAGACCGTGCCGAGCCCCGAGTTTAAAAGAATTTTGAGGCTGTTATGTACAACTCTATAACCATGGTAGAGGAAATTGTAGATTTTCTAATGAAATTTAAATCACTGATTATTACTAAGAGGTAGGAAATCTGAACAGAATAACCATATGAAATGCTTTATTTTATTTAAGATTAATTTTAAAGTATGTTAAATTAAAAAGGTACCATACCCAGATGATTATAGCTGAATTTTATCTAATTTTTGAACTAATAATGATTATTCAATTTATTTACATCCAATTTATATATGCTCTCCAATGAATTTTTGTCTAACTGGCATAAAATTTATTAAAGACATAGCCAGGCATGGTGGGTCATGCCTGTAATCTCAGCACTTTGGGAAGCTGAGGTGGGAAGATCACTTGAGGCCAGGAGTTTGAGACCAGCCTGGGCAACATGACAAAACCCCTTCTCTACAAAAATACAAAAATTAGCCAGGTGTGGTGGTGCACACCTGTATTTCCAGTTACTGGGAGACTGAGGCTGGAGGATCACTTGAACCCAGAGGCAGAGGTTGCAGTGAGCTGAGATTGCACCACTGCTCTCCAGTCTGGGCGACAGAACAAGACAGGCCAAAAGAAAGTATTAACCGGTTTCATTTGTGGTTATAGATGTAAAAGTTCCAAGTAAAAGGCTGATTTCAATAATGTAGTATAAAATTTATACAGTTACGTCAAAGGATTGAGAGAAAAAAGAAATTCATAAATGATGCCAATAAGACGAAGTGGTAGAATAATGCCCCAAGACGTACAAATCCTAATCCCCCAAGACGTACAAATCCTAATCCCCAGAACCTGTGAATATATCTTAAATGGCAAAAGAGACTCTGCAGCAGATAAGCTTCACCTAAGAATCTTGAGATCGAGGCCAGGCATCGTAGGTCATGCCTGCAGGCCGAGGCAGGCAGATCACTTGAGGTTAGAAGTTTGAGACTACCCTGGCCAACATGGTGAAACCCAGTCTCTAACAAAAATACAAAATGAGCCGGGCATGGCCGTGCATGCCTGTAGTCCCAGCTACTCAGGAGGCTGAGGCAGGAAAATCACTTGAACTCAGGAGGCAGAGGTTGCAGTAAGCCAAGATCACGCCACTGCATTTCAGCCTGGGTGATAGAGTGAGACTCCATCTTAAAAAAGGGAAAAAAAAATCTTGAGATGGTAAGATTATTCTGGATTACTGAGTACAGGGCCCAAAAGGGTCCTTAAAAGAGGAAGGCAGGAGGGTCAGAGTTAGAGAGCACAAAAGCGAGATGTGCTTTGAAGATAGAGGAAGGAGTCATAAGCAAAAGAATGCAGGCAGCTTCTACTGCTTCTAGAAGTTGGAACAGACAAAGAAATAGATGCTCCCCTAGAACCTAGAGAAGGAACACGGTTTTATGACACCTGGATTTTAGCCCACAGGACTCATTTCACACTTCTGACCTCAGTATCTGGATGAAGAAATCTTACCTCAGAGCAGGAAGAGGTTGGAATGACTGTCATTCACCAAAAAACCATATCCTTGATAATTCTGTCCTTCCTTACTTGAAATATTTTCTTTCACTCTCTTTCAACTAGGATATAGAACTTTTGCATTCCTTCTCTGAAACTTCCTCTCTTATGGTAACGAATCAGAGAACTCATTCTTAAGTTCTGTTCCAGTGGGGTCTTTGAGTACGTCCTCAATCAGCTCAGTGCCTTCCCACTTCATAGGCACATTTACTTAACTTGTTTATTCTGGAAAGTTTCAAATCTCCAGAAGCGTTGAAAGAATACTACAAAGAACTCTTATATGTGCCAGTCCCCTAGATTCACCAATTGTCAACAATTTGCCACTTTTGATTCTCTCTCTACCATTTGAAAATAAATTCAACTATCATTATACTTCAGTACTAAATATGTAACTGGTTTTTGTTTTTTTGAGACAGGTTCTGGTTGGGTCGTACAGGCTGGAGTGCAGTGGCACAATCTCAGCTCACTGCAACCTCCGCCTCCTGAGCTCACGGAATCCTCCCACCTGACCCCAATCAGTGTGCAGAGTAGCTAGGACTACAGGTGCATGCCACTACACCCAGCTAATTTTGCCTTGGCCTCCTAAAGTGCTGGGATTACAGGCATGAGCCACTGCACTCTGCTGCATGTACCTTCTAGGGGCATTTTCCTACCATACACCACTAAACTGTTTCACACATACATCACTAAACAATATCACACACACACGACACAATACAGTGTCTCACACAGATATCTCATGCATCTCTAATCACAAAACCATGATCACACTCAAGGAAATTAACAATAAATCCACAATTTATCCATATTTAAATTTCCCCAAAATGTCTTGTATACATTTTTCTTTAAGCAGGACACAATCCAGGTCATTGCATTAAATTTGATGTTATGTCTCTTTTAATCTAGAACAGTCCCTCCACCTTTTCGTTTTCTATAGATGTTGATTTTTTCTTAAGAATCTAGTGGGCCGGGCACAGTGGCTCACACCTGTAATCCCAGCACTTTGGGAGGCTGAGGCAGGTGGATCACCTGGGTTCAGGAGTTCAAGACCAGTCTGGCCAACATGGGGAAACCCCGTCTCTACAAAAATACAAAAGTTTAGCTGGGTGTGGTGGTGCACACCTGTAATCCCAGCTACTGGAGAGGTTGAGGCAGGAGAATCACTTGAACCCAGGAGGCAGAGGTTGCAATGAGCCAAGATCACGCCATTGCACTCCATCCTGAAAAACAAAAAACAACAAACAAAAAAGAATCTAGTCTACTTGTCCTACAAAATGTTTCACATTCTGGATTTGTCGAGTTATTTCCTCGTGATAAAATTTAGGTTAAACATATTTAGCAAGGATACTACATAGATGACTCCAGGATAACCACATAGATCACATAAACAGACACATGAAATTAGGTCATTTCACTATTAGTGATGTTAGATTTGAAAACTTGACTAAGGTGGTAATGGCCACATGTCTCCATTGTAAAGTTTTTTTTCCCTTTTTAATTGGTAAGTAACCTGAAGGATGATAACTTCAGAACATATGAATCTCCTCTTTTCTAACAATCATATGCATATTTAAGGTATACATTTTCATATAAATTAATGTTACTCTTTCACATAAATTAGTATATATGTATTTTTCTTTCATATAAATATGAATCACGAAATTAACTTTTATATGTGGACTTTCCACTATGTGTGGATATTATGGTATACAGTTGACACACATATATACATATTATTCTTCAGTGTTGGATAATTGATCCATGTTATGTGCTTTGTAGAAAATCTTAGATATTTTATGAGATGATTTCAAATATAACCAATTTTTTATTTTGTTCCTGGGTTTTCAATTTAGCCCTGAAGAAAATATAACACCACTGTTAACAGATATGCATTCTCAAGTTGTTGAGATTCTCCATCATGCCCAGTGTTCTATCCCGAGCACTAATGGGGCACAATCACCTATCTTGGAGAGAAAGATGGGATTCTTTATTGTGTACATTATGATCTGCCATGGAGACAGGACTATTGTGGTGAAACAACTCATTATGCTTTTTGGTTGATGGCAAACTGTCCTGCCTTATGAGACTTTAAGGAGTTGGGTATCCTGGAGAGCTTACGTGTGAAGGTCTCAGTGAATGATGGTGGGCTTTTGCCAAAAGTGGATGAGAAGCTTTTTGTACCAGCAGCCAGTTTCTAGAGTCAGTTTGTATCAGTTTGGGTACAGTCAGGAAACAGAAACTACAAAGGAATGTTTTATTTTTGAAACGGAGTCTTGCTCTGTTGCCCAGCCTGGAGTACAGGGGTGAGATCTTGGCTCACTGCAATCTCTGCCTCTTGGGTTCAAGTGATTCTCATGCCTCAGTCTCCCGAGTAGCTGGGACTATAGGCATCTGACAACAGGCCTGGCTAACTTTTGTACTTTTAGTAGAGACGAGGTTTCGCCATGTTGGTCAGGCTGGTCTTGAACTCCTGACCTCAGGTGATCCACCCACCTCAGCCTCCCAAAGTGTTGGGATTACAGGCATGAGTCACTGTGCCCAGCTAAAGGAATTTAAACAGAATTATGATATAAAGAATTATTAGGCAATGATAGGAGAGAAAGTATAGGGGCATGAAGAGAACTCTAAAAGGCCCTTTAGAGCTAAGGGAGAGTACCCAAGAGAGAAACATACTTGGAAGGAAGTCTTTCCCAAGGGTGAGTTTCAAACCTCATTGAATATGTGGTTGTAGCTCACTGGGATGCTGGGGAAGTCTGCTATGTTTCCAGATACTCAAAGAGAGTTGGAGTAGCACTGTAGGCCTTAAGCCCGAGAAGCATGGCATCCACATCAGGATGGCTACAGGAAATAACTCCCCACTGCACAAGCAACCTACGGTTGATGGCCAGGATGCAGTGGAGTTTGGGTGCCACTGTGAGCATGAGGTCTGGAGCACACGGTCTCTCATAAGAAGGGCCTCAGCAAAGTAGTCTGCCTGGGCCAGGCCAGGCATGCAAGATCTCCAAGAGACTGCATCCTCTAGAGCACAGCTGGTGCTGAGCATCACTGAATATTCTCATGTACACATCTTCCACTGATGGACCATGAAGCAACAGCAAGGAAAAGCAAAATGCTGCAACCAGAGCCAGGAAGACCTCCTTCCTCCTTCAATGTCTCTCTTCAATGTCCACACCTTTTACTGACAAAGCTTAATATCACACTCATTGGAAAGGAGAAATGCTTCAAGTTGCCCACTTTCACAGAGCTAGTACTGAAAAGGTTAATTTGGAGCTGAGAGGCAATAAATTGATAACTGACATAGTCTAACCCTTTGGCTACTAAGTTTCTACACACTTTTTTACATACAACTTGAGCTCCTTTACAATAATGAAACAACTCCATTTCTACCTAGCATGGTACAGCTATCCAAATGAGAAGATGGGCTGGGCAAGGTGGCTCATGCCTGTAATCCCAACACTTTGGGAGGCCAAGGCAGGAGGATCGTTTGAGGCCAGGAGTTGGAGACCAGCTGGGAAACAAAGCAAAATCCCACTTCTTTTTTTCTTTTTGAGACAGAGTCTCTGTTGCCCAGGCTGGAGTGCAGTGGCGCAATCTTGGTGCACCACAACCTCCGCCTCCCCAGTTTAAGCAATTCTTGTGCCTCAGCCACCTGAGTAGCTGGGATTACAGGCATGGACCACCACTCCCAACTAATTTTTGTATTTTTTAGTAGAGACGAGTTTCACCATGTTGGCCATGCTGATCTCGAACTCCTGACCTCAGGTGATCTGGCTGCCTCGGCTTCCCAAAGTGCTGGGATTACATGAGCCACTGCACCTGGCCTGATTTTTTAATATTAACCTTATATCCTGTGATCAGGCTGGGTGCCATGGCTCAAGCCTATAATCCCAGCACTTTGGGAGGCCGAGGCAGGTGAATCATCTGAGGTCAGGAGGTCAAGACCAGCCTGGCCAATGTGGTGAAACCCCATCTCTACTAAAAATACAAAAATTAGCTGGGTGTGGCCGTGTGCACCTGTAATCTCAGCCACTTGGGAGGCTGAGGCAGGAGAATTGTTTGAACCCAGGAGGCAGAGGCTGCAGTGAGCTGAGATCGTGCCATTGCACTCCAGCCTGGGTGACGGAGCAAGACTTCGTCTAAAAAAAAAAAAAAAAAAAGTTCTTGATCAGACACAAAACTAGGGGGATGCCATAATGGTGGAGAAAGCATTCTGTAAATCCATAGTTGTGATGCTGGCAGAAACATTATGTGCAGGAAAAATAAAATCTATATCCAGAATATCTGTCCATACTTGTAAGAATGAATCTCTGTCTCATCCATGACAGAACAGGCCCAATATAATTGGCCTTCTACCAGGTGGCTGGCTCGTTCCAAAAGGGAATGCCTCTATACTGTGGACTCAATGCTGGTCTCTGCTGTTGACAAAAATTAAGGGAAAAGACTGTGCCAGCTGATTATGTCCCTTTTATTAAGGAAGAAAATGCTTTCAAATACCCATTACCCCCAATATTTTTGCTTATATCTTACTGGCCTGATTTATGACACATGATTATTCTCACATGGAAGGCAGACAGGCAAAGAGATAAGAGGCCCAACCTGTCCTTTTATAACAGCATTAATCTCACCCATGAGTGTGGAGCTCTCATGGCCTAATCACCTTGTAAAGGTTCCACCTCTTAATACTGTTATTATAATGGCAACTAAATTTCAACATGAGTTTTGGAGAGGACAAAGATTCAAACCATAGCAATAATCAAAGATTCCCAAGAAAGTAGGATAACATTTACATCTTTAATGAAAATGTCAAGCCTAGCTGTACAAGCCTTTGTATAGATACAAGTCCCTCCTACAGCACTTGCATGTCCCCAAAGACTAAAGACCAGTGTCTCAACTAGGAGAGTACAGAAGATAATTTTTTATTTAGAGGTGATGCTCTTCCACCTCTAACACTGGAGGTATCAGTCACCTCAGGGGACATGGTTGTCATCTGCTACAAGCTCCACCACCTCCTCTATCCACCTTACCGTCATTATTTTGCTTATTTATTTTATTTTTTTGAGACGGAGTCTCGTTCTGTTGCCCAGGCTGGAGTGGTGATCATGACTCATTGCAGCCCCAACCTCCTGGGCTCAAGTGATCCTCCCACCTCAGCCTCTCAAATAGCTGGGACTACAAGTGTGTGCCACAACGTCCACCAAATTAAAAAAATTTTTTTTGTAGACACAGGATCTCACTATGTTGCCCAGGCTGGTCCTGAACTCCTGGGCTCAAGCAGTCTTCCCACCCTGGCTTCCCAAAGTGCTGGGATGACAGGCATGAGCCACCATGCCCAGCCCACTTCATTATTCTGACTTAAAGATCAGATAGGCTCAGATGCCTCAGATTTCAAAGAACACTTGTGGGTTATTCTCTACCTTCAGTACTTATTTCTTGAAGGGATATCCAGACATAGCAGAAATCAAGCTTGGGTTCTGGACACCAGGAGATCTTAGAAAGTTATTGTCCACTATGTGACAAGAAAGTAGTATTTCACAAAGGTTCAGAAGCTAATCTAACAAATGTTTATGTGACTTGGGCCTTTCTAATGCATGACAAGGTATTACCAATGTTAAAAACCAACTCTGAAATAGGGCACCGGTCACAGCATAGCCCTTTGCCAAGCTAATGTATAGAGACTATATTGGGAGTATTTATAAAATGGCTGTTCATGTTGCTGTCAGTCGTTAAATTTAGTTAGAGGAGAAACAGCAGCTTATTATATGTTAACACTAAAATCTCTTTAGGACACAGTCATTAGTTATGCCCCAGAAGCAGCTATAGAGGCTTTGCCTTGGCTTTTGTGCTGGCACTCTGCCCAAAGCCTAGTGCAGCTGACATTCATCTGTGTTCATATATTTCCATCACTTATCAAGCTAAGAAAAATGAAACAACTGAGACTGAATTGACGGTTCTAAAATTAAGAATTTTCATGAATTTCATATCCCCTATACTACCTAACCAATCCAATCCTTGGTATTTATCCAAGAGAAATGAAAACATACATCTATACAAAGAATTTTTACACAGATGTTCATGGTAGCCTTATTTGTAACAGCCTCCAAACTGGAAACAACACAGCTATTCATTAACAGGTGACTGTGGTACCATTATTTAGTAATGAAACCTATTTAATGAAATTATGGATGAAAACTTCCAAAGTCTAACAAGAGATTCAGACATCCAGACACAGAAGGCTTGCAACATACAAAGAGATAAAATGCAAAAAGTTTTTCTCCATGGCACAATTACATTCACATTGTTTCAAGTCAAAGATAAAGAGTGAATTCTAAGAAGAAAAAAAGCATCTAGTCACCTATAAAAGAAACCCCATAAGATTAATAGAGGATTTTTAAGCAGAAACCTTACAGGCCAAAAGAAAAAAAAATGGGATGATATATTTAAAGTGCTAAAAAAAAAAAAAAAAAACTAGCCAAGAATGCTACATCCAGCAAAATTATCCTTCATAAATAGAGAAATAGTCCTTTCTAGACAAGAAAATGCTAAGGAAGTTTTTTACCCCTAGACTGGCCTTACAAGAAAAGCTGAAGGCTGGGTGCAGTGGCTTACGCTTCTAATCCCAGCATTATGGGAGGCCAACGCAGATAGATCACTTGATGTCAGGAGTTCAAGACCAGCCTGTCCAACATGGTAAAAGCCCTCTCTACTAAAAATACAAAAATTAGCTGGGTGTGATAGTACACGCCTGTTATCCCAGCTACTCAGGAGGTTGAGGCATGAGAATCACTTGAACTTGGGAGGCAGAGGTTGCAGTGATCTGAGATGGGGCCAATATACTCCAGCTTGGGCAGCAGAGTGAAACTGTCTGAGAAAAGACAAAAAATAAAAATAAAAAAGAAAGAAAAGCTCAAGGGGGTCCTAAACCTCCAAGCAAAAAGATAACACTATAACACTATCATGAAAATAAGTGAAACTATAAAACTCACTGGTAAAGCAAACACATGAAGGACACACACGGTATTATTACAGAAATTTACCAAGCCACATGATGATAAGAAAACAAGTTAAAAAAAAAAAAAAATATATATATATATATATATAAACACCAAAAAAGCCTGGGCATGGTGGTTTAAATCTGTAATCCTAGCACTTTGGAGCCAGAGAAAGGAAGATTATTAGAGCCCAGGAGTTCAAGACCAGCCTAAGCAACATAGTGAGAATTTACAGAGACCAGATCATCTGCTTGCTGACATAAGATCAGTAAAACACCCTTTTAGACCTCAGATTCAAGTTTACTTGGAGGTACTTTACGTCAACCGATAGGCTCAGCCAGTCTTACTGGGGTGAGAGGCCAAAAGAGAAATCTTAGGTTATCCTTATGGACCTTAAGGGGAATTTTACATTTCTCTGTTGACTCCAGAGCTATGTAAAGAAAGGGGCAGAGGACTTAAGGCATATAAAGTACAGGGCAAATAAAAAAACATTAAAAAGAAAATCACAGAGAAAAACAACAGTTTAGACAAAGAAACAATGTCTCGCAAGTATTTATTCATACACACTTGTGTGGCTACATGAAATGTGAAAACTATTTTTTAAAAAAGGTTTCCATGCTGGGTGCGGTGGCTCAGGCCTGTAATCCTAGCACTTTGGGAAGCCGAGGTGGGTGGATCACCTGAGGTCAGGAGTTCGAGACCAGCCTGGCCAACATGGTAAAACCCCATCTCCATTAAAAATACCAAAAAAAAGAAAAATTAGCTGGGCATGGTGGAGTGTGCCTGTGCTCAGCTGCTTGGGAAACTGAGGCAGGAGAATCGCTTGAACCTGGGAGGCGGAGGTTGCAGTGAGCCAAGATCCTATTACTGCATGCCAGCCTGGGTGACAGAGTGAGACTTGGTCTCAAAAAAAAAAATTACATATATATAAATATTGGGTATGTTGGGAAAACTGGATTTAGTATAACACCTATTTAAGGAGGGAGTATGAAATGATAATACTCATTTAGATGTTTCAGTTTTGGTAAATTGTAATTGTTTTCATTAAAGTCAGTCCCTGCTGTTGATGACAAGTCACCATCAGTCTTCAAAAATACCTAATAACAATCGAAATTGGTAGTCATAGTTGTACTTCACAACTTTAGAGATTTACTTTTGTGAAATCAACTTCAAACAAATGTAGTTAATGTTCAATCATAAAAGCTAAAGATCCCTTTTGACAAACATCCCCTATTTTTATCTTTTTATTATTTTTATTTTTTGAGACAGAGTCTTGCTAGGTTTTCCAGGCTGGAGTGCAGTGGCACAATCTGGGCTCACTGCAACCTCCGCCCTCCAGGTTTAAGCGATTCTCCAGCCTCAGCCCCCTGAGTAGCTGGGATTATAGGCACGTGCCACCACACCTGGCTATATTTGTATTTTTAGTAGAGGTGGGGTTTCACCATATTATAGGCCAAGCTGGTCTCAAACTCCTGACCTCAAGTAATCCACCTGCCTCAGCTTCCCAAAGTGTTGGGATTACGGGCATGAGCGACTGCACCCAACCTATCTCCTTTTTATTTATAATTATTATTTTTGATACAGGGCCTTACTCTGTCACCCAGGTTGGAGTACAGTGGTGTGATCCCGAGTTCAAGCAATTCTCCTGCCTCAGCCTCCTGAGTAGCTGGGATTACAGGCCCCCGCCACCACACCCAGCTAAATTTTTATATTTTTAGTAGAGATGGGGTTTCACCATGTTGGCCAGGTCGGTCTTGAATTCCTGACCTCAGATGATCCACCTGCCTCGGCCTCCCAAAGCGCTGAGATAACAGGCTTGAGCCACCATGCCCGGCCCCATCTCCTTTTTAAAAAGGCATTAGCAGCTTTCTGTATTATATATCAAATAATACTGTAGAGATGGCATAATAAAAACATGACCTCTGTAAGAGTTGGTTCATGTATTGTTACAGAGAATGCAACTCTTCAAGAGGAACTCTATTACTAGTGCTCAGGGTCTAAGATCATTACCATTTCCAATCAATCAAAACTGCATAGGCTGTGTAAGTCAAGAGTTGTAAAAATAAAAAGGTCTCTAGGTTAAGACCAACACACTTTTACACAATTGCTTATGGCCACCTCAGGAAATAAATGATTTCTCATTTCAAAATATTGTAATAATTAACAATGATATTCATGCCTGTGCTGGTTGTATGGAAAATTACAGGGCAAGAAAACGAATATTGCAAAGTCACTTTCTCAGGAAAAATCTTAATCTCTCCACAATGATTCCAAATGTATTGGTAATTATAATACTAGCTATACTAAGAGGACAGGTACCATGAATAGTAGACCATGATGCCCTAAGCTAGTAAATAAAAACACATTTCATTTGTTATACTGCCATCTGATTTTCAAATTTTTAATAATTTACTTGAATCTAAAATATTATCAGTTGAAAGGAGTCCAATTTCAGAAATGTTAAAATATAAAAAAAAGCATCATAGAGTTGATAAAATGTGCTAATTTCATATTATATAATAAATAGGAGTATTCTAATTACTAATTTTCTAGAGATATTTTTCATAAAATAGTTGAGCATCTGATAAGGCATATGAATCCATTTATTAACATTTCTTTCTATGAGCACAGTCTTCCCCTGGCCTGTTCTAGGAAACAACTAGGAAAACACTATTACAACCAAACATTCATATAATCATTGTGTATCATTAGCTTTTAATATTTATTTTATATGCTACCTGTCTTTTTTAAGGCATAAAAATTACAAGCAAAGCTAAAGGCTCCGTTTAATCAACAGCCCCAAATTCAATCTCCAGAGACAACGCTGTCAATAATTTGGCATGTATCCTTCTATTCTATTTTAAATAGTTTTAAATACACTTTTCAATAATAGAAAGTCATTCTTTATAAATGATTTCATTCCAATTTACATGAATATTATTATACAGTGTTTCATTTGTATTTTGATTTTTTTCACTCAACATTGTTTTTATTATCAATGTTACACAATATGGATCTGGTTCACTGCTTTTAAGTGCTGTTTGTTGTTCTACCATTTGAACATACCATATTTCATTCATCTGTTACCCCACTGATTAATATTTAGGTTGTTTTCATTGTGGATATGTATTTTTATATATATATATATATATATATATATATATTTTTTTTTTTTTAAGAGATGGGGGCTTACTGTTTCCCAGCTGGCCGAAAAATCAGGGGCTCAAGTTATCTTCCTATATCAGCCTCCCAAGTAGCTGGGATTATAGGCATGTGCCACTGCACTGGCTATACATACATACATACATATATTTTATATATATTTCTTATGCATTATTTGTGAGTTTCTATAGGATGTATACCTAGAAGTGGAATTGCAGAGTCCTTTCGTCTTTAAAAAAAAATGCTCCCTCAATGTCATAGGCAGTATCGTCTACTTTCTCCCAATGGTTTCACAGTTTGGCTTTTCAAATTCCAGTATTTAAGTCCTTTAGAATATTGATTTTTTTGGCCGGGCACAGTGGCTCAAGCCTGTAAACCCAGCACTTTGGGAGGCCAAAAAGGGCAGATCACTTGAGGTCAGGAGTTTGATACCAGCCTGACCAACATGGTGAAACCCTGCCTCTACTAAAAATACAACAACAACAACAACAAAATATTAGTCCAGTGTGTGGTGCGTGTCTATAGTCCCAGCTGCTGGGGAGGCTGAGGCATAAGAATCGCTCAAACCCAGGAGGCAGAGGCTGCAGTTAGCTGAGATCCTGACACTGTATTGCCTAAAAAAAAAAATATAGATATAGATATAGATTTTTTAATATGTCATAAGATTATATGTAATTTTATTTTTTCCAATATGAAGAGTCAAATATTCTCAACAGTTTTATTGATGAGGTCATCACTTCCCTACTAATTCATGATGTCAAGTCTAACATACACCAAGTTCACATATATTCATGAGTCTGCTTCTGGGTAGTCTATTCTTTAAAAACAGCTTACTTACCTATTAATGTACTAATAGCACACATTTTTAAATGACTGTAACTTTGTATCATACAGTGAGGGTGTTTCCTCTGCTCTTCTTCAAAATTGTCTCAGCAATCCATACAGTTCTATTTCACATGAATTTTATAAGCATTTTCGAAAGATCCTAGAATATTCTGAGTAGATTTTGTTTGGAACTGCATTCAGTCTACAGATTTATAGAATTGAGGTTTTTATAATATTGGGTGTTTCCATCTATGCATACAGTATTTCTCTCCATTTATTCCAGTCTTACATCTTTTAACAAAGTATTAAAAATTTTCCATAAAGATTTTTTTTTCTAGCTTATGCTAAGATATTTTAAGTAAAACATGGATTGGATTTAAGAGGCCTTCTTTCATTTAATACACTTGGCGTTTCTCACCTGTATGACCCCTCTTATGTATAGAAAGGGATGCTCTTTGAGAGAATGCTTTCCCACAGTCATTACATTCAAAGGGTTTCTCACCAGTATGACTTCTCATATGTATAATAAGTAACGAGCACTGAGAAAAGGCTTTCCCACATTTATTGCATTCATAGGGTTTCTCCCCTGTATGACTTCTCACATGAAGAGTGAGGGATGAGAGTCGAGAGAAGGCTTTACTACATTCATAACATTTGAATGGTTTCTCACCAGTATGAATTTTTTCATGCTCAAGAAGATTTTGTCTCTGACTGAAAGCTTTCCCACACTGATTACAATGATAAGGTTTCTCTCCAGTATGAATTTTCTCATGCTCAGTGAGGTTTGATTTCTGACTAAAGGCTTTTCCACATACTGTACATGCATAGGGTTTCTCACCCGTATGAATTCTCTGGTGTCGAATGAGGTTTGACATCTGAATAAAAGCTTTCCCACATTCACTGCATTCATAAGGTTTCTCTCCAGTATGAATTTTCTGATGTGTAATGAGATTTTCTTTCCTGCTGAAGGCTTTTCCACATTCCTTACATTCATAGGGTTTCTCAGCTGTATGATTTCGCATATGTACGGTAAGGGATGAACTTTGAGAGAAGGCTTTCCCACATTCACTACATACATAGGGTTTCTCACCAGTGTGACTTCTCATATGTATAATAAATACTGAGCATTGAGAGAAAGCTTTTCCACATTTACTACATTTATAAGGTTTCTCCCCTGTGTGACTTCTCATATGTAGCGTAACAGATGACATTCGAGAAAAAGCTCTACCACATTCATTACATGCATAAGGTTTCTCCCCAGTATGAATTTTCTCATGCTCCATAAGATTTTGCTTCTGGCTGAAGCATTTCCCACATTCCTTACATTCGTAGGGTTTCTCTCCAGTGTGAATTCGCTCATGTTCAATGAGATTTGATTTCTGACTGAAGGCTTTCCAACAATCCTTACATGCATACGGTTTCTCCCCAGTATGAATTCTCTGGTGTCTAATAAGGTTTGACATCTGAATGAAAGCTTTTCCACATTCATTACACTTATATGGTTTTTCCCCAGTATGAATTTTCTGATGTGTAATAAGATTTTCCTTCCTACTGAAGGCTTTTCCACATTCTTTACATTTGTAAGGTTTCTCTCCAGCATGAATTCGCTCATGTCTAATGAGATCAAATTTATGACTAAAGTCTTGTCCACACTGATTACACTTAAAGGAGGTTACAACATAGGAGGTACAATGATAAAATGGTTTCCCAAACTCATCACATCCATACTGTTTCTCTCTTACACAGCCTTTCTCATATCTGAGTAAGTCTAAATTATGTTCTAAACCCTTATCGAGTGAATCACATTCATAGAAGCTTTGTCTTGAAGTAACAATGTCTGAACTCAGAGGAAATATTTTTGCAACTTTTTTACATTCAATGACTTTTTCCTTAATCAGAATTTTCTTGGAGATGGATGTGACTTTCCTCACAAGTGTTTCCTGTTGCTTCTTGATCTGTTCATCAACTTCCCAAACTTCTAAAATGGAGGACCAAAAATTATTACTTGTGAATTATTCTATGACTATACTATTAATAACATAGCAGAAATTGGCTAACGTGGGGTTTAATCTTTGACGTTGGCCTAGTCATCCAATACAAAAGAAAGCTAAGAGTAAAGTTCCTAGTTCCTAAGGTTTGAGAATTTAACTACTACATAAAACATATGGAGACAAAAATTGACATCTGTAGGTCCAAATAGCTTTGACTGAGTTTTAGAGTGTCTGTGTAGAGTGCAGAAATCAGCAAAAAGAACAGAATAATTAAAATGAAAGAGTGAACACAAAAATGACTGATAGGAAGTCAAATGGCTAAAGAATAAAATGAACACTTGCGATCAAACACACTGGCTTGAATGCATGCACTTATTTTTCCTCCTTCCTAAAATTCCATTAAAAATGACAGTGAAAGAATAAAGGGTTAAATTCATAAGAAAAAGGAGACAATGAGTCTAAAAAGGGTGAACAAAAGATTTCAACAAAATACTTCAGGATGAGAAGGACATAGGGAACCATAAACTATCAGAACTATAAAGTTAAAGTGAAAGTATCATGAAGATGCAAATGACAAGAAGTGACAAAGTGATTTGGCCAAATATCACTGGAAAGGCTCAAGAATTGGAGAATCCAGGCACTCAAATGGTAGGGATAAACAAGCACAAGGCAAGGATGTTCCCTTGCATTACTGCTTTTCAACACTGTACTAGAAGTCCGACCTAATGCAATAACAAGGAAATAAAAGCTATACAGATTAGAAAGAATAAAATGAAACAAGAACTATCTTTGTTCACAGAGGATGTGATCATCTATGTAGAAAATCTGAAAAAAAAAATCAACAACAAAAAAACTCTGCTGGAACTAGTAAGTCAAAGGCTGACAAGTTTGCAGAGCAATAGGAACTCTTACTCATTGTTGGTGGGACTGCAAAATGGTACAGCCACTTTGGAAGACAGTTTGGCAGTTTCCTACAAAATTAGACATACTATTACCATATAATTCAGCAATCATGCTTGGTATGACCCCAATGAGTTGAAAACATATGTCCATACAAAAACCTGCACATGGATATTTATAGCAGCTTTATTCCTAATTGCCAACACTTAGAAGATGCCCTTTACTAGGTGAATGGATAAATAAACTGTGGTACATCTAGACACTGAAATATTAACCAGTGCTAAAAACAGATGTGCTATCAAGTCACAAAGAGACATGGAGGAACCTTAAATGCATGCTGCTAAGTGAAAGAAGCCCATTGGAAAAGGGCACCTACTATATGATTCCAAACAAACTGGAAAAGGCAAAATTATGACTAGTAAAGGTATCAGTGGTTGCCAGAGGTTATGGGAGAGAAGGAATAAATAGGAGGATGAAAGAGGAGTTTTAGGGCAGTGAAAGTATTCTGTATGATACTATAATAGGTCTGAGTCATTATACATATATCAAAACCCATAGAATGTACAACACCAGGAGTGGCTCTAATGTAAATTATGGACTTTGGGTAATAATAATGTGAATAATAATGGAAGTTCATTGATTGTAACAAATATACCACTGTGGTGCTCAATGTTGATAGTGGGGAAAACTGTGTGTGGTGGGGCAGTGGGTATCCATACACTTTGTACTTTTTCTTTCTTTATTATTATTTTTTTAAGATGGAGTCTCACTCTGTTGCCCAGGCTGGAGTGCAATGGCACGATCTCGGCTCACTGCAACCTCCCCCTCCCAAGTTCAAGCAATTCCCCTGCCTCAGCCTCCCCAGTAGCTGGGATTACAGGCACGTGCCACCACGCCACCACGCCCAGCTAATTTTTTTTTTTTTTTTGTATTTTAGTAGAGATGGGGGTTTCACTATGTTGGCCAGGATGGTCTCGATCTCCTGACCTCATGATCCGCCTGCCTCGGCCTCCTAAAGTGCTCGGATTACAGGTGTGAGCCACCGTGCCCAGCCACTTTATACTTTTTCATGAGCTCTATACAAAGCTCAGTTTTGTTGTGAACCTAAAATCAACCTAAAAGATGAAGTTTATTAATTTTAAAAACAAGATGCGGTGGTCTGCACCTGTATTCCCAGCTACTTGGAAGGTTTGCTAAAGCCCAGGAGTTTAAGACTAGTCTGGGAAACATAGCAAGTCCTGATCACAAAAAAAAAGGGGGAGTGGGTAGGATAACAGTAGGACTAAAAAGAAGAGGAGTAAAGTCTGAATAAAGAGCAGTTACACACCAAGGCAGACATCATAGATCTGATTAAGTAACTTGTTTTCTAATCTCCCACTATGCTTTTCCAATCTGTAAAGGCTGAGGCAGTTAAAACTACATTTCCTAGACATAACTGCATGTAGAGTTCCCATGTGATTTAGATTCGCTATACACTATAATAAGAGATCTCCAATCCCTTTCTGTTATTTAGCTTCATGAATGCTGGCATGTACCTCCACATAGGAGATAAAAAGATTAAAAGGCACAATAGATGCTGGCATTTGGGGCCCCCCACAAAACTTCTAGGTTTAGGCCAGGCATGGTGGCTCATGCCTGTAATCCCAGCACTTTGGGAGGCGAAGGTAGGTGGATCACCTGAGGTCAGGAATTCAAGACCAGCCTGGCCAACATGGTGAAACCCTGTCTCTACTAAAAATACAAAAATTAGCTGAGCGTGGTGGTACGCGCCTGTAATCCCAGCTACACAGGAGCCTGAGGCAGAAAAATTGCTTGAACCTGGGATGCAGAGGTTGCAGCAAGCCAAGATCGTGCCATTGCAATCCAGCCTGGGCAACACAGCAAAATTCAAGTCTCCAAATAAACAAAAAACCAAAAAAAAAAACCTTCTAGGTTCTAATCCAGCCATTCTATAGTATAGTCCACTAGTTTAAAAAACATAAAAAATTTCTTCTAACCTTTTTAAAATTTAGAATTTGAGAAGATCCTTAGAATTTCCCTTTTATCCCTTCATGCATCAAAATGAGGTAAACTAATAAGAATGATGGATTCCTTATTCAAACAAACAATTTTGAGGGTGTCATTTAAATTAAAAATACATAGGAAGCAGAAAAATAAGGCAAGTAGCAACTCTAGGAGTAACAGAAAGTTACATAAGTATATGTACTGAAGAGTCATTTCTTGGCTCAGTAGTAAACAGTATGTCAACAATCATAAAGTAAGTGGTGACACTGAATTAGCTAAGAATTGTGATGTATCTATATTCCAAAAAAAAAAAGGAAATGAGAAGTGATTGTGGTATCACTACTAAACTTCATCTTCTATTTATATCAAGTTGATAAAAATTGACAAATTACCAAACAGCAGCATATTTAGGGAAGTCTAGGTTCTATCCTGTCCCTGAAACACTGATTTCTGCTTTGCTCTCTAGATAACTATTTTTATTAGTTCTTGGATTATTCTTGCATCATTAAAAAAAACATACAAACACACAAACATATATATATATATCATGTTTCCTTATATATAATACACATACACACATATATCATATATACAGTTGACCCTTGAACAATATGGGCATGGGGTGCCAATCCTCCATATAATTGCAACTCTGTCTCTAACTTTTCAGTCTCCCAAAACTTAACTAGTAATAGCCTACTGTTGACCAGAGCCTTATTGATAAATAGTTGATTAACACATATTTTGTATATGTATTATATATTGCATTTTTACAATAAAATAACCTAGAGAAAATAAAACTTTATTACAAAAATCATAAGGAAAATACATTTATTATTCATTAAGGGGAAGTGGATCATCCTAAACATCTTCATCCTCATCATCTTCACATTGTATAGACTGAGGGGGAGGTTGGTTTTGCTGTCTTGGGGTGGCGGAGGCATAAGAAAATCAACATGTAAGTGGACCCATGCAGTTTAAACCCATGTTGTCCAAGGGCCAATTGTATTTTTAATATATATTTTATACACACACACACATGCACACACACACACTTCTCTGTCTCTCTTCCCACCCATTTGCACATAAAAGATAACATATTCTAAACACGGTTTTGTACACTGATTTTTTTTTCACTTACATGCACTGAATGGATCCATGACTTCTCTGACTGTAAGAGTTTTGACATTAAAATCATGTATATATTTTACATATGAAAAAATAAAAATTATATCCAAAAAGATAAAATGCCAAAGCAATCCCTAAAAATAGAAAAAAAATGGAAACAAGTAAACCCACTTATCAAATGAGGACCATAATCACATAGAAAATTACTTCGAGTGACCTTAAACATAGTAGTTTGACTATATATCCCTATTAGAATATATTCTAAGGAAGAAAATCCCAAAGAAATTTTAAACTACATTTAGTTGTCTTCTTATTATTAGAAATATTAGTATTACTGCTAATTTGAAACTAATATATAAAGAAAGAAGATAGATCACTCAGTTTTACTCCCTAAGGGTCACACGGAAATGTCTGGAAGGTGTACAGGTATTTTTGTTTTTCACAACTGGGAAGATGAGAGGGAGAAAAAGGGGTGGTGCTGCTGTTACCCAGTGAATAGAAGCAGGGGATTTTGCTAAACGTCCCACAACACACAAGGCAGTCCCCCAGAGCAAAGAATTATCTGGTTCAAAATGTCAATAGTGCCAAGGGTGAGAAATACATATGAATTATCGAAATAATTAATGTAAGAAGGAGCTAAGATTTTCAGCATAAAAGGTAAAAAGACCCTGGACTTTTTAATTGGATATATCAACATAAATTCATATATTTTTTTCCTTTTAAAAGGTGCATTTTTTCTAGCTCTGTCCACTTAAAAGCTATAGAAGCAATAACTCAGTACTGAAGAGCAACCGTAATACCCAGATTGCAGTCTCCAATATAATTTGCTGCTAAAACAGGGAAAAGTTTTTAAAGAAATGGCTATTTCCATGTCTAGAGTGGGAAATTTACAGGATTAGCCAAAGATCCCTCTTGCTAAAGATGAGACAATTTGAATATTAATACATCGGCCTGGCACGGTGGCTCAAGCCTGTAATCCCAGCACTTTGTGATGTCAAAGTGGGCTGATCATTTGAGGCCAGGAGTTCAAGATCAGCCTGGCCAGCATGGCAAAACCCAATCTCTACTAAAAAACACAAAAATTACAGGTGGTAGTGCACACCTGTAATCCCATCTACTTGGGAGGCTGAGGCACAAGATTTGCTTGAACCCAGGAGGCGGAGGTTGCAGTGAGCCTAGATGACACTACCGCTCTCCAGCCTGGGTGACAGAGCAAGACTCTGTCTCTAATATAATAATAATAATACGAAAAATATTATTTATATGCATATAATATATTCTCATGCTCAAATTATATAAATTTATAATGATTTAACTGGACAAATTTTGGAAACCTCGAGCACCAATCATTATTCTAAAAGCTTTTAAAGAGAAAGAGCACTTGTTTTTCCTGGCCTGAGAAACTGTATTTCAGTGAAATCAAATAGTTAATGAGAGAGTTTATCATTATGAGAGAATTTCAGCTAATAAAAGTGAAAGATGCTCTAATAAAATAATGGATCTACGCTATGATGGTCAATATGTGCTAAAATCCTTAAGTGAAAGGTTGATAGAGATCACTGAAATAGGAGGATTTGGACTGACAACACATGAATCTACTAATCAATCTCAATTATGTCTGTAAGTAGGACAAACTGACATAGATGCAATAGGATGTACACAGCATCACCTATGAAGTATACCTACCAAAGATCTGAACCTGCATCGAGTAAAGCCAGATTATAGAAAAAATGGGATGAAGAAGCGTATCAAACACCACCACGAGGAGGTTAAATGCCAAATCCAGAGCAACGTACATTTAGAGCAGGGGTTGGCAAACTATACCCACAGCCTGTTTTTGTATAACCTGTGAACTAAGAATGTGCAGATTTTATTTGAATCCTGATTCAAATATACCAACCATAAGCAACAGTCTTGAGATAATGAAATATATAACAGAGACTAAGTAGCAGATGATAGTAAGAAATTATTACTAACGTTGTTAGCTTAGAAATATTGCAGGATTAAAAAAAAATCTCTTGGCAATACATATGGTAGTATTTAAAACAAAATGTAAAATAGTTCAGCAAAAAACCAAAACAACAAAACTGCAGTAGGGGTAAGAGAAAAATAGAGTAAACACATCTAACAAAATGTTGGTAACTGTTGAAGCTGAGTGATAAACACATGAGGACTCCTTATACTATCTCTCTCTTATGTTTGAAAATGACTACAAAAATATTTACAGAGCAGTATAAACATTTGTTACAAAATATGTAGGTTGACAACAAAAGAAATAGTTAAAAAAAATCAAAAATAATTGACTAAAGGAGGTGAACTGTGGGGTCAGAGCAGAGCATTGCTATAATCTGATATTTCTACTGACTCTCTAAAACAAGTAATATATAGGTATACTTTGCAAAAACTAAAAATGCATATTAAATAGAAAAGAAATGGTGTAAGAGACAAATAATAACAGCTACATTAAGTTAAGAGAAACAAATGATAACCCAAGTTCTCATTACTTTTGTTTAGTTAACTGTCATATGATCCTGACAAGTCTATCTTTTGTCCAGTCTGCATACCACAAGCAAATTAATTTTCATAAAGTTCAAATTCCTTTATTTCTGTATTAACACACTTGAAGATTAGTTTGTCCAAACTAAACACAATCCAAAATTGGTAATAAATATGGAGAGAGCTCCACCTTTCCATCTAATTACAATTCATTTTTATATGTGCTTAAAGAACAAGACATATTAGAAATAGGGAGGTCTGATTTTATTGAATAAAAAGTATGAAGTGGATCAGGAGGCAAGCCATCTCTGATTCACCACAGTGTTCTAACATGAGGTACTATCATCTTATCCTATGTTCATTTCTATACACTGAAGCTGTCTTTATATCAAACGCCATTGTGTTTTGACTTTTTTCTTTCATACTATCACCCAAAATGATAACATTCCAACATCATTAGTTCTATACTGGTTTTCCATGCCTCTGGAGTACCATCAACTGTGGATAACTTAAAATTCAGATAACTAGATGTTTTTTAACCTTCATATTCTGTTGTAAGCCCCTGCTTGTAATTGACCACTGTAATCTTGCTACCTCCATGCACAGGGCAAAACTATAGCTTCAGTGCTTAAAGGGGAGAAAAATTAAACTAAATTGACAACAAAATTTTGAAAATAAAAGACAGCAAAAAATAAAAGACAGCGAAAAAAAAAAAAAAAAGGACATGAATGCTGGCAAAATTCATAACTTTCTGACTCCACAATGGAAAACTCATCCTTGATTTCATTAATCCCTTACATTCATCTCTCCTCCAATTAGGCCATGTTTCTAATTTTACCCCACAAACAGACATGCTAATTTTACTTCTAAACATTTTGTTATGTTTTTTAGTTTTTAATAACTCTAATCTATAGATCTTACAGGAAAATGGCTTCTGCCCAAGATGGAGTGCAGTGGCGTGTTCTCAGCTCACTGTAACCTCCACCTTCTGGGTTCAAGTAATTCTCCTGCCTCAGCCTCCCAAGTAGCTGGGACTACAGGCACACACCACCATGCCTAGCTAATTTTTTTTTGTATTTTTAGTAGAGATGGCGTTTCACTATGTTGACCAGGCCGGTCTTGAATTCCTGACCTCGTGATCCATCCACCTCAGCCTCCCAAAGTGCTGGGATTACACTGAGTGAGCCACTGCACCCGAATACAGCCTTACTCTTAAAACTTTTTTGGTGTTTTTTATCTGGTTTACTCATTTACTAAATAGCTGCTTCACATGCAATTTAACATTCAACATAGCTCTCTAGACAGTGACTATGCCTTGTCTTTCTAACTCTAGCCTGATTTCTTCCACATTTATTTTGAAAATCTATAGATAAAATTTTAAAACAACCAAAAACAAGAAAAATCTTCCCAAATATAGCTTTACATCAATTCGTGAATCATTAATAAGAAGAATAAAAGTTTTTCTTTCTCCAGGTGGACTAATAAACAAGTGTTAGACATCAAAATATGAAAATATATGTAAGACAGTACATGTTTTCAGACTCCCACCGTGCTGGTAGACATGTAATAGAATGTTAGTCAAGAGATTGGCAAGACCAATGTAGGCTAGAAATGTTGAGGACCATTTACTATGGGATTAAACTTAAACAACTGCTAGAATTTAGGTAACAGCACTCATAATTAACAGCAGAGACATGAAGAGTTTCAAAATTCTGGAGGTATTAAAGATATATATTCCAATGCTGTCATTTCTAGAGTTAAATACCTATTTAATAGCATGTAAACAGATATAGCATGAAGATACTCAGAAGAAAAAGAAGTCTACTGTAATTCTGAACTGCTTTGGGTGATGTTCAGTGAGAGATGAAATAGGAGTCATAAGATATTTCATAAGAGGAAATAAACAATAAACCAGAACCAAGGAAGAATTTGAATCCTTTACAGAAGCCCAAAGAAGAAAGACATTCCAAGAAGAGTGAAATGGATCAAATACAGAATAGAGGATTTCCTATTTCAATTGGTAGAATTAAACATCTGTCTCCTCTCCACTCTGCAAACATGGAGAAGAAACACAAAAATAAAATACATCTTCTGGCCGGGCACGGTGGCTCATGTCTGTAATCCTAGCACTTTGGGAGACTGAGGCGGGCGGATCATGAGGTCAGGAGTTTGAGATGGTGAAACTCCATCTCTACCAAAAAATACAAAAATTAGCTGGGCGTGGTGGTACATGCCTGTGATCCCAGCTACTTGGGAGGCTGAGGCAGGAGAATTGCTTGAACCTGGGAGGTGGAGGTTGCGGTGAGCCAAGATTGTGCCACTGCACTACAGCCTGGGTGACAGAGTAAGACTCCTTTAAAAAAAAAAGAAAAGAAAATACATCTTCAGTGAAACTTAAAGATAGCTAAACTCCATCCCCAGAATAGGAGGAACGAACAGAGGATATACTGGATCATGCAGGGAAGAAATCCAGACATAGCAGTTTCTGTTTCTTATCTCAAAAGGAAAGTACAAGGAAAAGAGTTCTCTAAAACAGAGGCACCCTCTTTGGACAGAATGAATGAGTCGTTTTTTGCCAGATATCTTGAGATTGTGGCAGGAACATAATGGACTTCATCTGGCCCTGATAAATGGTATACAGGCAGGGCTGAACAAAGAGATACAAACAGCCATTATTCTTGTATATAAGCAGTTTGTTATAGGATAGAAAGATGACGAGACACTGAGTTCTAGTGGAAGTATGCAAATAATAATCTCTCTTTAACTTGGGAGAATGAAAGGGTGAACTAACTCTCAACAGAAAATGTTGTATAATAAAGGAGGTCAGTGTGAGGTATAAAGGCTTCTTACCAGCTCAGAGCATTTTTCTGGACAGTCTTCAACACTATCCTTCTGCAAACAGTGGGTACAGCAGGAAATACCTTCATCCAAAGATGACAATGATAACCATAAAGGAAACCAGCATGAAATCTATATGACAACGTTTCAAGGAGCAAAAAACATGAAGCCACAAGTTGAAAGGAAAAACTGATACTGATTGACCAATACCAAGACATAGTCTCTAAAGCCACTTAAGCTTTAAAGAAAAAGAAACCTATAGGTATCCAGGAAAATAAGTCACCTAAGAGGGGAAATAATCAGGTTTCAGACTTCTTCAAGCAACATTCAAATCTAGGAAACAACAGAGAACTGTCTAAATCCGTCAGGTAACTGTCTACAAAACCCTTTGGAAAAGAAAGTATGGCTCAAGCATTTTCCACGTGGCCAATTATCAACTGTCAACCAATATTAAAAAGACATTAAAAAGACATTTTCTATGCAAAACCTCAGGGACTCTAGTTATCCTCAGGGATAAGAGGAAGATTTACTTTTGTGCAAAAGCTATAATACTGGTTTTATAGGTATAATACTGGTTCCACTGGTTATATTCTTTTTAACCAAATATGGACCTCCTGTATTTTCAAAAAATTAAAGGAATGGAAGGCAGAAATAAGAAGAAAGGAGATACCATGGCATTTCTAAGCCAGAAACTTTTACATTTCTAAGCCATGGAATTGTGAGGGTTGTGAAGTGCAATGGGAAGTGAAACTACTGTTAACCAAACACAAGTCTCAGGCTTTTGAAAATGGAAAGGAAAGAAATGAAAAAAAAAAAAAAAAAACCTAAGTGTGAAACAAACATGTTAACATGTTTTAAAATTATTACACAACCATGAAATGCTGAACGCATAAGAAAATGAAACCATGAACATAAAGGAAAGAAAGAGCCCAAGGATCATAGAGAGGAACAATAATCCTGAAAGTAATGCTGTGAATGATTAGGGAAGGTTGGTATTATGAAATCAGATAGGGCTACTGGCTCTCTACAATTTAAAAGAGGAAAATATCTGCAATATAGGAAGAATGATTTCTAGAAATGTCACAGTAGTCTAAAGTATTCCATACCATTTGTCACTCTAGAAGACTAGAGCCTTTAAGAAAATCTTGGAAATTGTGAAATGATATCAACCCTTCACTGAACAACTCTCATGTGGCTTTCTCATTCAGAGCTGCTTTTCCCTTACTCACCTGGACAGTGCCTCCCAAACATTTCTTCCTCCATCACCCAGGGCTCCTCTTCTTGCTCCAACTTGAATATCACATCTGGTTTGGTGACTTGACAGCCTATAATAAGAAAGAGCAAAGGACTCGGATGTTAATACTGGAGACAACCATCCAGATCTTGGGCTAATTCCAAGCATGAAAGTTTATGAAAGATGAGGATGAATGAACTTACACCATGACACAAAGTAATTAGCCTTTAACACTGAAGAGTGGAGCACATTCAGTTATGTGGAGAAAGGAAAGGCTAGACTCATCTGGCAAGTGACAGTCTTCATACATTTCAGAAATGGAAAAGAATTCTCTGTTAAATTGCAAAGCTACCATGCTACCTTACCCACTGTGACTAGATTGCTGTAGTTCTCCAGCATCACATCCCGATACAAGTTCCTTTGAGCAGGTTTCATTTGCTCCCACTCCTCCTGGGTAAGGTCAACAGCCACATCCTTAAATGTCACTGTTTCCTGTAAAAACATAATGCTAATTCATTTGAAGTCAAAATTAGGCACTGTGATCAAAACATGTAAGAACTTGTTTAGCTGATACTCAGGGGTCAGAGGTCATTAAAAATCTTACCAGGTCTTCATATTTACTTAGTTTAACATTATATTGTAGGGAAAATAAAGCATAGTGGAAATATCCTTGAAGAGTATGTTAGTTATTGAGTCAGCAAACTTATTCATCATCTATTATTATGCAGGATGCTAGAGACACCGGTCACTGATTTTTACTGGGCTGTGACAGAGATGGAAGAATCGAACATGACTCATGGGTAACTGGCTCAGAACCTGTCCAGATGTTTATGTGATCTAGGGAGAAAGGGAACATGGCAGAGAGTAGAGAGGTAAGAGAAATAAGGCAAGAGGAGGGAGGAGAGGCATGAAAATTTGAACATGCAAAACATGAAATTCCTGTAGGACAGGGTATCCATCTTTTAGCTTCCTTGGGCCACGCATAAAATACACTAACACTAACAGCAGCTGATGAGCTAAAAAAAAAAAAAAAAAAAATTCAAAAAAAAAAATCTCATAATGTTTTAAGAAAGCTTACAAATTTGTGTTGGGCTACATTCAAAGCTGTCCTAGGCTGCATGTGGCCTACTGGTAGCAGGTTGGACAAGCTTGCTATTGGACTTTCAGATGGAAATATTCACTGCGGAGTTAGATATAAGAAAGGAGATGAAAACTTTTTAGTCATCAACCTAAAATTGGGAACTGAATCCATGGCTGAAGGTTGTGAGTGACTGTAGAAAATATACATAGTGGGTAATACAGCTAAGGACAGAGTCAATAGTTAACCATTGAAGAAAGGGTCTCAGGTTTTAGTCTTTTGTTTGTTTTATTTACAATTAAAGGATGGGAATTAAATCTATGAGAATGATGTAACAGAAACCAACAAATGCCAAATTTCTAAAAAAGAATGTGATTTGATCAATAGTATCTAGCTCTTCCCATTAAAAAAAATTATATATCCAAATAAGGAAATAAAGAAAAACCTTTTAACTGCAAAGGTTCTCTAGGGGAAAAAAAAAGCATCCACATATCCCACACTCAGGGAAATTAATCCAGGAAATAGTAAAAATGGGACAAGATAAAATGGGAAATACAAATGGAAATCACCAAAGGCTGAATTTCTTTCTTTCTGTTTTTTCCCAGACAGAGTCTTGCTCTGTTACCCAAGCTGGAGTGCAGCGGTGAGATCTTGGCTCACTGCAACCTCCGCCTCCCGAGTTCAAGCAATTCTCTTGCTGTAGCCTCCCAAGTAGCTGGGATTACAGGCGCCCGCCACCACACCTGGCTAATTTTTGTATTTTTAGTAGAGACAGGGTTTCACCATGTTGGCCGTCGTAGTCTTAGAACTCCTGGCCTCAGGTGATCTGCCCACCTCAGCCTCCCAAAGTGCTGGGATTTCAGGTGTGAGCCATCACACGCAGCCCAAAGGCTGTATTTCAATTAATGTTTCTGAGAAATGATCTCTATGATGTTGAGATCATTACTATCATTAATATTATCATCACTGTCATCTACTGACTACTTGTTACATGATAGGCAATGATATAATATTTTGTTATATTAGCTTTTAAAATTCTAATAAGGCTATAAAGTAACTACTATTATTATCCTTTTAAAAGGTTAAGAATACCTTGATAAGTTTAATATAAATACTGGTAAAAAGTTTTTAAAGATTAAAATTTCTGGAAATTGTCCTAAAGGCATATAACAAATAACCATTTAATAATAATAATTAACCATTAAAACTTGGTTAAAAAAAAAACTATAACAGTCCATGGCATTTTAAACGCTTCTCACCAGTTATGCTTGTTTTACTGGGTGTTAGGTCCATGGAATACTTTACATTGCTATCCTGGAAGTGGAACTCCTCTCAACTTTTTATTTTTGTTTTTTTTTTCTCACCTTTTAAAAACTTATCATTCTGTTTTTTTATTACATGTTCTTTTTAAATGCTAAATTTGAATAATTGTATTATTTTTGTTTTAGGCTTGACAAATGTGAAGAGACAAGGAAATAAATTTATCTGCAACAGTTACGGCAAAGTTCAAGTTTAAGGGTGCACTCAGAAACAATGGAGATTTTGGTGGTAAGCAATTAAAAGAAGGTGGTAATTCTTTGTATTTATTTATTAGTTTTATTTTATTTTTTTTAAGAGATAGAGTCTCACTCTGTTGCCCAGGCTGGTGCAATCAGGGCTTATTGCAGCCTCAAACTCGTGGGCTCAAACGATTCTCCTACCTTAGGAGTAGCTGTTGACAAGCATGATTATAATAGTTGACTATAGCCTTAACCTCCAGGGTTCAAGTGATCCTCTTGCCTCAGCCTCCTGTGTAGTAGGTCTATTGAGGCTTCTTTTATAGACTAACATATTTTCTATCTTGGAGAGTGCTCTATATACACTTGAGAAGAATGTGTATTCTGTTGAGCAGCGTGTTCTATAGATATCTTGTTAGGTCTGGTTGGTGTATGGTGTTTGAGTCTTCTATTTTCTTGCTTATAATCTGCCCAGGCTGGAGTACAGTGGCACCATCTCAGCTCACTGTACCCTGCACCTCCTGGGTTCAAGCGATTCTCATACCTCAGCCTCCCAAGTAGCTGGGATTACAGGCACTCCAGCCTGTGCAACAAGAGTGAAACTACGTCTCAAAAAAAAAAACCTAGAAGAGGGCTGGATGAGCCCATAATCCGGTACTCTGGGAAGCCAAGGCAGGCAGATCCCTTGAGCCCAGAGTTCAAGACCAGCCTGGGCAATATGGTGAAACCCCGTCTCTACAAAAAATACAAAAACTTAGTTGGGCATGGTGGTGTGTTCCTATAGTCTTGGCTACTGGGAGGTTGGGGAATGGGGCTGAGATGGCAAGATCACCCGAGCCTGGGAAATCAAGCATGATCATGCCACTGCACTTCAGCCTGAGTGACAAAGTGAGACCCTGTCCCAATTTTTAAAAAAAGGTACTAAAAAGATGATTGAACTAAATCCAAAATAACCAAAGGAAAATAAACACACATTAGAATTGAAATCAAAGAAATTCAGAATAGAAATACATTAGAGAGAATCAATAAAACTAAAAATTGACAAAATGGACAGTATGATTGAGAAAGAAAAGAGAGAAGACTCAAAAATATTAAAATCAGGAATAAAAGAGACATGTATATGTATACAAATGTATACAAAAATATGTATATATTTACATACAAAAAAAAGTGTGCGTGTGTATATATATATAAATATTTTTTTCAATTCTTCTCCAATTAGTCTGCACAATTCCAGTGAAAATCCCCAATAAGATTTCTTCCTAGAACCAGATAAACTAATTCCAAGATTCAAATGGAAGCCCAGAGGTCCCAAAGTAGCTGAGAAATTTTTGAAAAACTAAGAATAATGTGTACGTGTAAATAAGTATTGAAATCATTGCCCATATATAAGGATTATTATAAAGTAACAGTAATTAAAACAATGTAAAGCCTACACACAAAATATAGTACTGATACGAACGTAGACAAACAGATTATAGAAAAAGAGTAAAAGCTTAGAAACAATCATGTATGTATACAATAAAGGTGGCATCACAAAAGAAAGATCTACTTAATAAACGTGTTGGAACAACTGCTCTTCTGAGCGCAAAAATAATTCTACTAATAGAATTATCATTAAATTCCTACCTCAAACCAATTACTATATTATAATCTAGTTGGATTAAAGACTAAATAAGGAAAACAAAGCTTTGAATAGAGATTATCTCTATGGTCCAATGTTAGGAAAAAGATCTTAGAAAAGATCAACATTGGCAACTCATGAAAAAAAGACTATTAAATATTAATTGTATATTTTGACTGAATTCTATTATATATACATATTTATCATACACTAAATGTAACTATCCAAACTTAAGTGTCTATATAACAAAAAATAAATGATAAAAGTGCGGGAGAAGGTAGCTGCATAAATCTTAAGTCCTAATACTGAAGCAGGTATTCCTAAAATATTTTAACTTCAAATAGAGAAAAAAACTAATGTTATAAAATAGACAAACAATATGAACGGGTAATTGGCTTTTGTATTCACTCATAATGAGCCTCCATCTGGACAGTATCATAGAGGGTGGGCCCTAGAATCAGACTGTATGGATTTGAATCCTGGGTTGATGACACACTGATGCATGTTGTTATGTAAGCTTCTTAACCTCTGTGCTTCATTTCCCTTATCTAAAAAAATTAAATAACATGTACTTCATAGACCTCTGATAATAATTACATAAAATAAGCTATGTAGGGGCCGGTCACGGTGGCTCAAGCCTGTAATTCCAGCACTTTGGGAGGCAGAGGAGGGCGGATCACGAGGTCAAGAGATCGAGACCATCCTGGCCAACAAGGTGAAACCCCGTCTCTAATAAAACTACAAAAATTAGCTGGGTGTGGTGGTGTGCTCCTGTAGTCCCAGCTACTTGGGAGGCTGAGGCAGGAGAATTGCTTGAACCCAGGAGGCGAAGGTTGCAGTGAGCCGAGATTGTGCCACTAAACTCCAGCCTGGCACCTGGTGACACAGTGAGACTCTGTCTCAAAAAAAAAAAAAAAAAAAAAAAAAAAAAAAAAAAAAAAAAAAAAAGAATTTTAGGCAAGAATAAACACGCAACAGGGAACCACAAAAAATAATGATAAAAGTTTGGAAACCACAAAG
>CAUYLG010064095.1:0-41019 GCA_963573385.1 Cacajao melanocephalus | reverse complement strand
GGAGTTTCGCTCTTGTTACCCAGGCTGGAGTGCAATGGCGCGATCTCGGCTCACCGCAACCTCTGCCTCCTGGGTTCAAGCAATTCTCCTGCCTCAGCCTCCCGAGTAGCTGGGATTACAGGCTTGTGCCACCATGGCCAGCTAATTTTTGTATTTTTAGTAGAGATGGGGTTTACCATGTTGACCAGGATGGTCTCCATCTCTTGACCTCGCGATCCACGCACCTTGGCCTCCCAAAGTGCTGGGATCACAGGCATGAGCCACTACGCCCGGCCGAAAACAATTATATCGATTTTGGTAAGAGACAAATAAATGTTGGCCACTCTTATCAATAATAAATTAATTTTATTATTCACTTCTAAAAGAGTGGGGAAGAAGTCAGAAGTAATTGGGGGGACTCATCAAAACTGTGCTTAAACCTAGGCTAATTGTCACCTAGGTTTAAACACAGGTATAATGAGTACCCCCAATGTTTAGGGATTCCAGGGGCTCTCTTCAGACCCTGCAAGCTTATAGACAAAGTCAGCCTATTCCCTTTTACTGGGCACCCCCATGTGCAAGGAACTGCACACTGGGCTGGGGCTTTGGACATGGTAAAAATTATTGTCTGCTGTCAGTGAGTTCATAGTCTAGCAAGGCTAAGACATTAAGCCGGCAACCTTTTATGATGACCACCTTCTCTTCCATTTTGAGAATAAATGTATTTATTTCTTCAGCAAAATATTTGTTGTACAAATACTATATCCACAGCCCTGTCTAGATGTCAGGGATACTGCAGTGAATTTATAGTTTGATCATTTGAAATTCATCTACAGTGGGAAAGACAGATCAAAAGCATACAAAGAAACACACAAGATGAAAAAAAGTGGATGTCCAACAACTTTTTACCACACAAAAGAATTTCAGGAGTGTATATCAGATTGTGAAAGTCCAGGGAAGAAAAATTGGCAAGGAGAGAGTCCAGGGAAGAAAAATGGGCAAGGCTCGAATGACAAGCTGGGGACAGAAGGACAGTGGCTGTGTTGCTTGTGAGGATTCTTTTCCATCACAGAAACCAAACTGGAGTTGGTTTAGGTGGAATGGAGGTGGACTTGTGTGGCAAAGAATGTGAGTCAAAAGAGATGGCCCCAGAACAACTGGACCCAAGCTTAAAGACCTCACTTGTCTCTTCTGCCTCTAACTTTCAATCTTGCTTTTTAGCTTCCTTCAAACTCCCTCTCTCTCTCCCTCCCCACCACCCTCCCTACATCCTTCCCTCCCTCTCTCCCTGTGTGTGTATTTTCTTATTTCAAAGATGAAATGTGGAGTTCTTACGTGGTGAGAGAAACAATCATAGATATGTCTAGAACTATTTCTTTCCAGCCTAATGATTTGAAATAAAGAGGAACTTTATTGTTTTTTTAAAAAATTAATCCCAGGTAAGATGTATTGGCTTTATTTAGGTCAGTGGTCTTCCTGGATCACCAACCACAGTGACAGGGGTTGGGGAAATCTAATTGGCTCACTTGGGTTACTTGCCCATCTGCATCTGAAGTGGCATCAGGCATCAAAAGATCCTATCCAGACCCAGACCCAGACTGAATCATAGCCTAAGAGCTTTGAAAGCCATGCTAAGGAGTTTGGGTTGTATTTGAGGGTGACTGAAATTATTTTCTGGTTCTAGACAGAGGGATGAAATGGTCAGATGTATCTTTAGAAAGAGCACCCCAGGAACAGAATGAGGAAATAGTTGAGTTGGAGGGGCAAATGTGAAACTGGAAGACCCATTATGATGCTAATTTCAGAGTCCAAGTAGGGCCTTAGAACAGGAGCTGTATACAAGGTGGTGGAAGTGTGGGAGGATGAAGGAGAAAACAGATGATGTCTCCCAGTTGGAGACAGATAGAAAACCATTAGCCACTGCTGGGTAAATTGTTGACAAAGTCTTTAAGAAGTCATTCTGGCTTAGCAACTGGTCAATATCTTAGAATCAGATGCTTTCACTGGAGCTAAATTATGAACAAACTACAAAAACCCATTCTAATGATTAAGAGTAATACTACAATTTAGTAAAAATATTTATTGGACACTCACTGATATAGTTTGGCTGTGTCCCCAGCCAAATCTCATCTTGAATTGTAGTTTGCATAATCCCCACATGTGGTGGGAGGGACCTGGTGGGAGGTAACTGAACCCCCATGCTATTCTCATGATGGTAAGTTCTCATGAGATCTGATGGTTTTATAAGGAGATTCCCCTTCACTTGGCTCTCATTCTTCTCCTTCCTGTTGCCATTTGAAAAAGGACATATTTTCTTCCCCTTCCATCATGATTGTAAGTTTCCTGAGGCTTCCCAAGCGCCATCGAACTGTGAGTCAATTAAACCTCTTTTCTTTATAAATTACTCAGTCTCAGGCAGTTCTTTTAGCGGCATGAGAACTGACTAATACAGTAAATTGATACATGTAGAATGAGGTGCTGCTATAAGGATACCTGAAAATGTGGAAGTGACTTTGGCACTGGGTAACAGGCAGAGGTTGGAACATTTGGAGGGCTCAGAAGATAATAGGAAAATATGAGGAAGTCTGGAACTTCCAAAGACTTGTTGAATTGCTTTGCCCAAAATGCTGATAGTAATATGGACACTGAAGTCCAGTCTGAGGTGGTCTCAGATGGAGATGAGAAACTTGTCGGGAACTGGAGTAAAGGTGACTCGTATTATGCTTTAGCAAAGAGACTGGTGGCATTTTGCTCTGTGCCAGAGATCTGTGGAACTTTGAACTTGGGAGAGATTATTTAGGGTATTTGGCAGAAGAAATTTTTAAGTGGCAAAGCATTCAAGAGGAAGAAGAGCATTAAAGTTTAGAAAATTTGCAGGCTGACAATGTAATAGAGAAGAAAAACCCATTTTTTGAGGTGAAATTCAAGCCTGCTGCAGAAATTTACATAAATAATGAGGTGCAGAATGTTAATCATCAAGACAATGGGGAAAATGTCTCCAGGGCATTTCACAGAGCTTCATAACAGCCCCTCCCATCACAGGCGCAGAGGCCTACTAGGAAAAAATGGTTTCCTGGGCCAGCCCAGAGCCCCCCTGGTGTGTGCAGCCTAGAGACAAGGTACCCTGCATCCCAGCCACTCTAGCCACGGCTAAAAGAGGCCAAGGTACAGCTTGGGCATGGTTTCAGAGGCTGTATGCCCCAAGCCGTGGTTTCTTTCATGTGGTATTGAGCCTGTAGGAGTGCAGACGTTGAAAACTGAGGTTTGCAAACCTCTGCCCAGAATTCAGAGGAAGTATGAAAATGCCTGGTTGTTCAAGCAGAAGTTTGCTGCATGGTCAGAGTCTTCATGGAGAACATTTGCTAGGGCAGTGTGGAAGGGAAATGTAGGGTTGGAACCCCCACACAGAGTCCCCACTGGAACACTGCCTAGTGGATCTGTGAGAACGGGGCCACTGTCCTCTAGAACCCAGAATGGTAGATCCATGAACAGCTTGCACTGTGTGCCTGTAAAAGCCACAGACACTCAACAAGAGTCCATGAAAGCAGCTGGGAGGGGAGCTGTATCCTGTAAAGCCACAGGTTACAGAACTGCCCAAGGCCATGAAAGCCCACTTCTTTTATCAATGTGACCTGAATGTGAGACATGGAATCAAATGAGATCATTTTGGAGCTTTAAGATTTGGCTGCCCTGCTAGATTTCAGACTTGCATGGGGCCTGTAGCCCCTTTGTTTTGGCCAATTTCTTCCAATTAAAAAGGGTATATTTACCCAATGGTTAAACCTCTATTGTATCTAAGAGGTAACCAACTTGCTTTTGATTTTACAGGCTCATAGGCAGAAGGGATTTGCCTTATCTCACATGAGACTTTGGGCGACTGCTGGAAGGGCATGATTGCATTTTGAAATATAAAGACATAAGATTTTAGAAGGGCCAGGGGCAGAATGATGTGGTTTGGCTGTGTTCACAACCAAATCTCATCTCAAATTGTAGTTCCCATAATCACTATGTGTGGTGAGAGGAGCCCAGTGAGAGGTAATTGAATCATGGGGGCAGTTTCCTCCATGCTATTCTCGTGAGAGTAAGTTCTCATGAGATCTGATGGTTTTATAAGGGACTTCCCCTTCATTCAGCTCTCATTCCTCTCCTTCCTGCTGCCATGTGAAGGACAGGTTTGCTTCCCTTTCCATCATGATTGTAAGTTTCTTAAGGCCTCCCTAGCCCATAGAACTGTGAGTAAATTAAACCTCTTTTCTTTACAAATTACCCAGTCTCAGTCAGTTCTTTATAGCGGCTTGAGAATGGACTAATATACTTACTGTAGACTACATCAGAGGCTTTTTCTACCTTTCATGCTGAATAAAACAAGATTCTGTCAAAAAATAACAGCAAAGTATTTGTTTTTTTGAAAAGAACACCATGTACTTAAACCCTTATCTCTTTCAGCCTTCGACATGGGCCTGTTGGGTAGCAGAGGGGAGATATCCTGCATTTACGCACTTTCTTGGAGAAGTGAACTGACTTCCTCAACAAATAGTGGAGCTCTCTACAGTTCTGCACACTCTCATCTCCTGAAACCCATGAGTCTTGGCTCTTTTCTATCTCACAAAGCCAGGTGGCTCCCTTAGCTTAGTGACTTACAACAGTGGGCTGAATATCGAATAACAGGCTTTCTGAGCAGCTTTTACTAATTTGCATGGTGTGAATATTCCCACCTGGCTGATTTCAAACCATCAGCATGATGTCACTGAATGTAGACAGGAAGAGATGTGTGCACACTGGGTTCTCCTGAGCCTGAGGGTTCAATGATCCCATTAGGCACACCACAGCCTAGACCCTGGTTGGGAGAGTGGAAATCTATTCTCTGGAAGTTCAGTCCACATGGTCAGTTATGGTGTGTCTTACATGAAGAGTATATTGAAGTCCTAATGCTCAGTACTTCAGAATGTTAACTTATTTAAAAATGAGGTCATTGTAGATGTAATTAGTTAAAATGAGGTCATACTGGAGTAAGGTGAGTTTCTACTCCAGTATGAATGGCATTGTTATAAGAAGATAGCCAAGTGAAGACACAGAGATACAGGAAGAAGGTTATGTGCAGATGAACAGAGAGATGAGAGTGATGCATTTTCAGACTGAGGAACTCCTGTAACTACCAGAAGCTAGAAAAGGCAAGGAAGTCTCATCCCCTAGGGGCTTCAGACGGAGCATGGCTCTGCCAACATCTTTATTTCAAGCTTCTGACCTCCAGAACTGTGAGAAGATATATTTTGTTTGTTTCAAGTCATCTAGCCACATTATGGCTGCTGTAGGAAACTAACGGTCCCTGTTCTTTCTTATACCCTGTACCCCCTGATTTGAAATATGGCTGCCTTTGAGAAAAATCCTAATTTTGTGTTTTTAAGGTTAAAGTGATCTCTCATTCGACTCTTTCCCCATTTAGACCATATCATAGGAATCTAGTGCAATTAGTTAAAATATAGGCAAATTCATTGCTTTATAGACCTAAGAAAGTTATGTTAGTTAAACACACATTAGGTATCAGGTGCTATACCACCAGTTTTTCATGTATTGTCATTTTTTTTTTTTTTAGCCTTCACAACAACCTATGAATAGGTATAATTATCCTCATTTTACAAATGGGGAAACAGAAGCTCAGGTTAGTTAACTTGCCTGAGGTCACAGAGCTGGTGAAGGACAGCAGGGAAGACAACTCAGGTATGGTGAGCAGTCACAGATGCAACACCACATCTTAGCACTCCACCCTGTGGCAGATTTGTAGGAGTCCCAATAGGCTACAGCTGCACAAACACCTCAGTGAATGCCCCACCTGTGCTCAGAGATAAAGTGGGATTTGAGGAAAGGAGAGGAAAGGTGGAGGGCAGTCAATTAAATAAGTAACCCTGCATCCTCTTGGTGAGCCGGTCCACACTGGGTGGTTGCCATTTCTGTATGGCAAATAGCAATGAAGGATCCACAATGATATCACAATATACTAACCTTAATTCTTCATGTGCATACAGCCCCGAACAGCTGTGGCAAATTTTCTATTAAATGATTCTTGTCTGTTCACAGGCTCTGGAGCCAGGCAGAGCTGGAGTCAAATTCCAGCCCTGAACCTTATCAGCAGTAAGCTGTTTAATCATTCATGAGTTGCTTCACTTCCACCTTTTATAACCTCATAGGGGTATTGGGAGGATTCAGTTAGGGGATTGGAGTGTGTGCAGTGCATAGTAGGTGTCAAGGGAGAAACGCTGACTGCCCACTCCTTGGCTTCTTATGGAGTTACCCTCAATACTTCTGACCTGTGCCACAGTTTTCTTCCTCACAGAGTGCAGAGTGCATAGCCATGGTGGGAGACTCATGCTGGGAAATAGGAGAGAAGCAAATTGACCAAAAGTTCCAAGCATGTGCTTCAGTTTCCCCATCTGCCTCCCCTGGACCCATGTTGCACCACTCTGCATTTGTCATTCCTCTTATGGGTTGCATCATGTACCCACAAAGAACATGTTAAATTTCTAACCTCTGGTACCTGGGAACATACTGTATTTGGAAATTATTTGGGTCTTTGCAAATTTGATCAAGTTAAGATGAGGTCATTAGGATGGGTCTTTCCTCCAATATGACCAGCATCCTTCTAAGAAGAGGAAAACACCATCTAAAGACAGAGACACATGGGGAGAATGCAACATGGCCATGGAAAGAGGTTGAAATGCTACACCTTGAGGTCAAGGAAGCCCAGGGCTACCAGAAATTGGAAGAAACAAGGAAGGACCTTCCCCTAAGAGCTTACAAAGGAGCACGGCCCTGCTATCACCTTGATTTCAGACTTGTATTCTGCAGACCTGTGACAGAATAAATTTCCCTTGTCTAAGCCACCAAGTGGGTGGTATTCTAAGGCAGCTCTGGGAAACAAATATCCCCCACCAATGTGCATGTTACCTTGTGTTACTGAATGAATTACTGAATAAAGGAATGAGTGCCTCTGTGTGTGGTTGTTCTTAGCCAGAATGGAGATGGGGGCTGTTACAGAACACGGAAGTGTTTTTCTGTTAACACCTGAGGTGAATAAGTGTAGGTAGGGCACTATGAAATAGGAAGACAGGGAAGGGAACCAGTGTACATTGAGCACATCCTATGTGTTTGTTCCTCCATCACATGCATTGCAAATGTCTCCTTTAGTCTGTGAACCCTGTAAGGTGGGTGTTTTTTTATTGCATTTTAGGTTTTGGGGTACATGTGAAGAACATGCAAGATTGTTGCATTGGTACACACATGGCAGTGTGATTTGCTGCCTTCCTCCCCATCACCTATATCTGGCATTTCTCACCATGCTGTCTCTCCCCAACACCCCAACCCTACTGTCCCTCCCCTAGTTCCCCCTGACAGACCCCAGTGTGTGATACTCCCCTCCCTGTGTCCATGTGTTCTCATTGTTCAACACCCGCCGATGAGTGAGAACATGTGGTGTTTGATTTTCTATTCTTGTGTCAGTTTGCTGAGAATGATGGATTTCAGGCTCATCCGTGTCCTACAAAGGACACGAACTCATCATTTTTTATGGCTGCAGAGTATTCCATGGTATATATGTGCCACATTTTCCCTGTCCAGTCTATCATTGATGGGCATTTGGGTTGGTTCCAAGTCTTTGCTATTGTAAACAGTGCTGCAAGGAACATTCATGTGCGTGTATCCTTCTACTATAAGGGTGTTGTTATTCTAGTTTTCCAGATGGGAAAACTTTAGTTAGAGAGAGTAGACCCTCCGCTTAAGGTCTGACAGGGAGCAAGGGGCTGAGCAAATTCCAAACAGAGGTCAGTTTATTCCAACACCCACCTTTGATATTTCTACTTGATGCAAAGTGACTGAGGCAATAAAAATCAAGTTGTCATAGGTAAAATTTCAGACAGAGGTGGCCATTATCAGTGGTCGTTGCACTTGTTCTGAAATGAGGAGAAAGGAGAGTCTTGATGGAAGCACCTGGTTAAGGGATAGAGAGGTAGCATAGCAGAGTTTATGTGGATGAACCTAGAGCCATTCTACCTGGGTTCTGGTTCCAGCTATCTCCACATTAACTAGCTGAGTCCCTTTGCTACATTACAGCTTCTATGTTTAGGCTTCCTGGCATTGCAATAGCAGGGACAGGGACTGTAGGGCTGTAGTGGGGGACTAAATGATCATCACAAAAGAAGAAGTTAGAACCGAGCTTGCTGCATAGTGAATCTGACAAAGTGCTTGTTGCTGCTTCATTATTACTTAAAATGTGACCGTGCCAGGTCTCCTCCTCCCCATAAAAGCACAGTGATACCACCAGCATGAGTGACTGTCTTCTTTGCGTGGCTCTCAGGACATCTTGCTGATCTGCTCTCTGCCACAGTGCCGTCTAAAACTTGAGCCAAGCTGAAATATTATGTTTCTAATTAGAGAACTGAATGCCATGTTGGTTCCTAGTACCTTTCCTGAAGCTTTTTGGCTGTAATGTTTCAGAGCCACTAATAAGGAAACAATCTGGAGGAGAATTTGTAGTTGTGACTTTTAGCACTGATTCAAAAAATGTCTCTCTGGTCCCCAGTGTGTGCATATCTCTCTGTCGCATCACTGAAGGGTATGGGAATGCTCCTTTCGGAGCAAGTGCTCAAGCCTCACACCCAGCTGGTTCTTGTTCCCTGGAGGACTGTCCTTCTCTGGGAAACTCTGAATTCTGAAATAATTGTCCTGGGGTCCCCTGAGTAAATCATGTAAACTGAGAAACTGTTACTTAAACCTGGGTGGCCAAGCTGTCCTTGACCATGTTCCTGAGGCAGAGGAGAAATGAATTCAGTGTGACATGCTTTGGGGGCATTTCAGGATGCTTTATCCATTTCTAAATTTTAGTGACTATATTTCTAGGACCACAATGACCTGCTGTCACCTAACTAGCCAACCATATTTCGTTCCTCTTCTGGGATGTGCTTATCAGAAAGAGCAGACCCAACAGATAGAACTAGTTCAGCTTTGAGGCTTTTGCTTATTGAGTATTGTGTACAGTAGTCATATTACTATTAGGGAGCAAGGACTGCAATTCTCCCTCTCAAATGATATTGTTGGGTTTCTGGTCCTGGGGGAAAGCCCAAAGCCACCTTTGTATGTTTTTCTTTTAGGATCTGTATGCTTGAAGTTAAGATTTTCAAACACGAGATCTCTTATTTAAATGCCTCCCCAAAATTTACAACTATGCAAAACTTGCTGGATTTGGGAAGGGGGGAGAGGCAAGTCTTCGTTGGATATGTAGTATATTTGAGAGCTGGATTAAAATGTGAGGATATAATAAAAAATATAGAATAAGGATTATATTAATGTTCTCCAGAGAAAAGAAAAGATAGGTATATATACACATTATATACACATACCTTAAAATATAATGGGTGTACATATGTACACACATACATACATATACATAAACACACAATTATGGTATATAGGGTATAAAATAGGGTGTATACCCTATTTTTCTGCTTCTCTCTCCCTCTATGATTATCATATGTGCCCCATATGATTATGGAGATTGAGAAGTCCCATCATCTACAGTCTGCAAACTGGAGATCCATCATAGCTGCTGGTGTAATTCAGTCCAAGTCTGAAGATTTGAGAACCAGGGGGGCGGCTGGCATAAATCCCAGACCAAAGGCGGAAGACTTATGTCTCAGCTCAAGCAAGCTGGCAGAAAGCAAAAGAATTGAATTCCTCCTTCCTCTGCCTTTTTGTTCTTTTCAGGCCCTCAGAAGACTGGATGATGCCTATCCAATTGGGAAGGTGTTCTACTTTACTGAGTCCACTGATTCAAATGCTGATCACATCTAGAAACACTATTACAGACACACCCCAAAATAATGTGCAATCTAGGACCCCATGGTCCAGTCAAGTTGACATATTAAAATTAACCATCACAATAATAATAAAAGCTCCAGGGAAGGAAAATAGTCTACAAGAATGTTATGATCACAAATGAAATAAATATTAAAAAGTGTAGACTTTAAAATGTGAATTTCATGCAATAGGTAGAAAAAGATAAATACAATGAAATAGAATTTATAAATATAACGAACATATCCATGTATAGAATGCAAGCACATACACTTCTATCTTCATATCTGATACACTCACAAAATAAAAAATTTTTGTGTTTTGCCAATTAAATAAATTTTAAAAAGATTTGATGAATACTTTTCTGTGCCTTCTTTTTTTCATTTTAATTTAATGTATATTGTAGATATTTTTATATTAGCATATAGCATTCTCTTTATATCATTCTAGGACATTCTTTTTAATGGCTTCATGGTATTATATAAATGTACCATAATTTATGTATACATCATCTATTAATGAACATGCAGATTATTTTCAGTTTGGAGCATTTTATGTTTTAAATTTCTTTTCCAAGCAGCACTCCAATGAATATTTTTAGCCATACATTCTTGTGTGCCTCTGTGGGTATATCTGTACACAGAAATTCTTTAGAGCAGAATGTCTGAATTCAAGGGTATTTCATTATAATAGATATTGATCTTTTGCCAAACTGACCTTCAAAAATGCTATGCCAATTTATAGTCTGATTATCAGTGTGTAAATATATGTTTCCTCCAAATCTTGCCAAATCCATGTTTTGAAATCCCTTTTACTCATTGCCAATCTGATAGGTAAAAATAACTATATTCTACTGTTTTAATTTGCATTTATTAAAACACTGAGTGAGGTTAGGCTTCTCTTTATATAATTCTAAGCAATTTATATGTCTTTTCTAAACTGAACACTTAACAGATGAACAATAAATATTTGTGGAACAATTATATGTGCTGCTTATGTTATTATTTCCTTTATTATTAGTTTGAATGAATTATTCAGAGTGATTAATATCCTTTGATATAGTTGTCATAAGCTTTTGTTTTTTCTGTTTTCTATTTGTCTTTTAATTTTGTGTGTGGATTTTTGGTGGGGAGACTTTCAGAAATTTATTACTTTTTAATGTAATCATTTATTATTTTTAAATAATTTATAGTTTTTGAATATTACTTAATGTTTTATTCCTCTAAATAAACACAATGTTCCTGATAGGACTCCTTTTCTGCCTCTGTCAATTCCTTGTGTCATTCCCAAGTTGCTAATAGATTTCTTTTTGCTTATCAGCTTCTCTTCTCATCCTCTCTGCCCATATAATTACCTGTATTTAGGGAAATCGGGTGAATTCTACTTGCTCATGGAAGATTTGTAATGTGGCACATGCAGAAGTGACTCTTTATATGTGATATTGTGGGAACACAGTTTGAGCCTCAGAACATTCTGGAAAGTATCCTGAAAATAGAAAGCTACTGCTACAGAGGGCATTAAATGCCAGATTAAGGAAACTGTTTTATCTCCTATAGGAGTTAGAGCAGGGCTCACTGGTCTTAGCATTTTATGTTAGGTACTAGCTCTAGGCAGGAAGAAGGATATTAAAAGTCCTTGATTGATCTTGCTTGGTGGACTCTTATGGGAATCCCTAATTAGACATTTTTTGAGTGGGTTACTTCTCTATCTGGTACCCCTTGTCCATGGTTTGGGCAGACCCAGAGCCTTGCTGATCTTGCAGGGCTCCCCGGAGTGTGGCCTCAGGAAAACAGGCTGTGGTAGATCTGCCTGCTGCTAGGCAAGGTTAAGCGAGACCTCTGACAATCATATGCCTGGGTCTCCTGGCGGGATCTGGTGTTGCTGTCCACTCCACTGCTTCCTCTCTTTGCTTATGATAATAGCATTCTTTCACTTGAGGACTGACTTTTCCCTCTCTGTTGTATTACCCAAGAGGGCGGCTAACACTAGCAAGGATAAAAATTGGAGTCTTGACTGAAGACCCACAGGCACCCAGGGCTCTTGGATCTTTCCACAATGAGAACATCAGTGTCAGTTTCCCTATTCCTGAACCCCTTCAGTACATCCCTAGGTGTCTGAGATTGTTCAGACTTCTGATGGCCCTGCACGCCACCACAGTAACGATCCAATAAGTACTTTTCTCCCCTCATTTAAGTTACAGTCCGATTCTGCTGCCAGCTCTCTAGAATCTTAGCAGGTGCAAGAGCTCACCAGTGTCAGTGGATACATGGAGAGGAAGACAAAGCCCTGGCTGTGCTCAGCTCATCATTATTTTGGAGAGGTCTCTATGTCAATCTGAGGCCATAGAAGGCCTTTCATGAATTCTAGACTACAAAGCTAGGAAGACTGGGTTCCCTTACCATATCAGCAAATTGAATTTCTTGGAGGGTTGAGGACTTGGTCGGAAGGAAGGAGTCTATGACAATTTTTGTAAGAGGTGATTTTGCCCGGGCTGATTGTGAGCTGATTTTTGGGACTCTTGCTGGTTTCTTGGCATCAGAACCAGGAAGCTCTCATCTGTTTGTGATTACAAGGCTCAGCGTGCCCCACTAAAGGACCCCTGGCGCCTTTCCTCTTCCGAAACACATTCAGCACATTTTTAGAAACCACACTGAGAAGCCCTCCCTGAGAAAGTGACTGCACACTGCTTAATATTCTGAAAACGTAAATAGCTGCTGAGAAGCCAGTCATAAACTGTTTGGGAAAGCTGACTTGGCACTGGGAGAAAGCCAGCTGTTGCTGGCATTTGATTGGCAGAGATTATAAAATTCCTTGCCATGTCAGGATTGTCAATGAACACATATTAAGCTTGTTCCCATCTTACATGCTGAAGCGTTCTGGTTAAGTTTGTGCTCTTTTGGACATTTGGAGAGATAAGGTGTGTTAGGATGGATGCATCTCTCCTGGTACCATATGTTTTGGATTGAATTATGATCCCTCAAAAGATATATTGAAGTCCTAACCCACAGTAGCTCAGAATGTGACCTCAATTAAAAATAGTTTCTTCGTAGTTATCATTAGTTAAGATGAGGTCATACTGAAATAGGATAGGACCTTATTCTGATAGGACTGGTGTCCTTATCAGAAGAGGAAAGAAACACCCAAGGAGAATGCCATGTGATAACTAATGCAGAGATTGAAGTGGTCCAGCTGCAAGCCATGGAATAGCAAGGATTGGTGGGGGCCAATACCAGACACTAGGAAAAGCAAGGAAGGATACTCCTTTACACATTTCAGGGGGAGGGGGCCCTGCTGACATCCAGATTTTGGATTTTTAGCCTCCAGAACTGTAAAGCAAACGATTTCTATTGTTTTAAGATGCCTATTTCAGATACTTTGTATTAGAAGCCCTAGGAAACTGATATGCCATGGTTCTAACCATCTCCCTGCCCTACATCAGACTGGACCTCTCATGCCTATTCTTTCATTCGTTTATTCATTGAGCATCATTAAGCATTGACCATATTTTGGATTCAGTTTTGAGTGCTAGAAATACGTGGTTAGTGGCCACAGTCCCTACTATCAAGGATCTGAGAAACTTGGGAGAAAATAGACATACATCTACCAACAGATGAGTCCTGCTGTGCCTTAGATTCTTAGCATTTTTCTTCCTTTATTGATCTGTAAGTTAGGATGTGTGTGTGTGTGTTTCATATTGATCTAAACTCCTCAAAACCTATTCTTTTTCTTAACTGTCTTATTATGAAAATTTTTGAATAAATATACAAATTAAACTGCATTAATCACCCTTAAAGTTAGTGCCTTGATTCAATGGCTATTAACATTTTGTCATACTGAGTTTAAAAACCTGTGTTTTAATTTCTTCGCATATATTGTATTCCATAAGAGGTTAGATACTGTATTACATAAGACTACAAGCTCTTGAATCAACCTCCCTGAGTTCCAGTCCTAGCTTGGCCATCCAGCTGTGTGTCTTCAGGCACATTCCTACCCTCTCTGCTTCAGTTACCTCATCCATTAAATGGGAGTAGTAACAATACCCAGCTCATGGGGATGTTGTAAGCAAGAAATGCATCCAAATGTAAAAAGTAATTAAAACAGTGCCTTTCAACATGTGAACACTCAATAAATATAAGTTCTTTTAATAATTATCTACTAGAGTTTTTGGAAAATAGTAGTTGTGTCTTATTCTCACAAGTGATGCTGGAGTGATCCTTAGGTAGGTGAATCATGGGAGGAGCTTGACCTTATTTGATTCATTCTCCAGCGTTTCTTCCTTTAAGGCATGTATATTTCTGTACCCTTTGAAGCAGTACCTGGCACATACATGGCTCATGAGAAGCATTCAATAGATAGCTTGCTGAATGAGTCACATCTTAACATGCTGCTGTTTGTTCGCACACTTATTCACTTACTTATTTGGCAAATATGTACTGAGCATCCTTTGTGTGCTAGGCATTGAACTTTGTACTGAGGCCTAATTGATGAATAAGACAAACTCTCTTTTACCAAGAAAGTTAAACTTGGTCTCATTGATATTTGATTTTGAATTCATCTTCAGTTTTGTATATAGCTCATTTTATTAGCTAGACTATAAAAATCTTGTGACCAGGGACTGATTTCTACTTCTCTTTTATTAAAGGCAAGAGTCATGAGAAGGTTAGCACACATGAAAGTAAGACTTTAGAATCACATAAAAATGACAAGACATCAAAACTTTTCCATTATGTTGACAACAAATGTTTTACTTTGCCTCTCTTTATCTTAATATCTTTCTGTGTCAGTAGGAATATTATTCACCTGGATGTTTTAAGAGTGGAATAAGATAATGTAATGAGTTCGTTAGATAAAATTGATTTGAAATTAACTCAATTCAATGAAATTGAATTAAAGAATGAAGTAATAGTATATTCTCAGTGAATATGTTATTTTTTCATCTGCTTCCCCCTTCTTTCCAGAAATGGCAAGTTTGAGGATATTGTATAAGAGGTTGATTTGTTACTTTTACAATTTTCTGGCAATTGGATGTCTGATTCTTAGAGTACTTGTAAGAATTGTCAATGGCTGAATAGTGCTCCCCATCCCGGCCCCAACAGTGATATGTTGACATTCTAAATCCTGGTACCTCAGGATATAACCTTATTTTGAGATAGGCTGTTTGCAGAGGTAATCAAGTTAAAATGACATTATGAAGGTGGGCCCGAATTCAATACGACTAGAGTTCTTTAAAAAGGGGAAATTTGGAGACAGACACAGACACAGGCAGAATGCCATGGAACAGATTCTTTCTCACAGTCATCAGAAGGAACCGACCCTGCCAACACCTTAATCTTAGACTTGTAGCCTCCAGGATTGGGAGATAATAAATTTCTGTTACTTAAGCTACTCACAGAAGTAAAAGCTAAACTTCAAAATGTTCTGGTGAAAAACAATACAACGGAGAGTCTACGAGCTTATCTATAAAATAACAAAAAATTTTTGAAAACGAAAGCAGATGTGAAGCCAGGAAAAATTTCCCCACTATTAAAAATTTCTTCTTGTTTTGGACAGGACACTAAGGGAAAAATGAATGATTTTCTCACAGTCTCAGTACATCTGTTTTTCTCTGGAAGGTGTAGTTTCTGCTATGTTTGTGTTCTGAGTAGGGGGAGTGTGAGTTAAATGTCTCCATTCTGGTAATATGGAAGAACATGTCTGGCTGTCACAAGATGACATAAGAGCAAGTTAAAGTGACAATAATTTAATAGTAAATCTTCCAATCATTTTAAAATTTTAACCCAGATGATTATTCTAAGTCTCGGGTAGGCATTGTGTTGTAATAAGAACACACAAGATGCAAATTTAAAGTAAGTGTGTTTCAGCTCTGCAGTGGCCATTTAGAGCCATCTGACCTTGGGCGACTTGCTCAAAATGTCTCAGTTTCAGTATTTAAAACTGCTAACTGGTGGTAAAAATAATATTCACTTATTCATCCATTGATTTATGTATTCACTAAGTGTTGAGCATGTGCTATATGTGATTATACTCTAAGCACTGAAAATATAACAGTAGACAAGACGGCAAGGTCTGTGACATCTCTCACTTTACATTTTAGTTGCAGAGATAGGCAATGGGTAACTAAACATAATTCAGAGAATGACATGAACCCTGAAGAAAATAGAGTAGGGTAAAGGGATGGAGCATCACTGGGAGGTAGAGAGCTAAATGATGAGTAGAGGTCAACCCATACCAAGTATAGAGGACTAGTGTTTCAGTCAGAGAAACTGGAAAATGTCACATGTCTGATGCTAGAGTTAATGTGGTTGGTATAAAGATAGCAAGAAGTGCAGTGTGGCTAGAGCATGGAAATCAAGGAGAGACACATGGGTGCTGAGATAGGAGGGAGAGGCAGGGGCTGAATCATGCCGACAAAGGTAAGGGGTTTGGATTTTATTCTGAGTACATCAGGAAGCCACTGAACTATTGAATTGATATATTTATTTTTCCCTCTAGCTACTGTGTGGGCAAGTTTGGAAGTATGAATGTCAGTTCTGGGCAGACTCTGGTATCTAGGCTCTAGAAATAGAGATTGTGTGTGATCAAATTTAAGACACATTTGAAACTAGATCGAAAGGACTCATTGATGTATTAAGTAGTAAAATAGAGAAACAGGAATGTCATCTGAAGCTTTGGATTGAGCAACTGTTATTGAATGAATTACGTGTCTCTCTATGTCCAGCATTTATATGTTGAAGTTCTAGCCACAGTACCTTAGGAGGTGACTGTATTTGGAGACAAGGTATTTCAATAGGTGATTAAGTTAAAATGAAGCCCTTAAGGTAGGCACTAATCCAATATGACTGATAATCCTTATATGAAAAGGACATTCGTACATATAGGAAGATACCAGACATGTGCACGTGCACAGAGGGATGACCATGTGAAGACATAAGGAGAAGTCTGCTGTCTGCAAGCCCAGGAGAGAGATCTCAGAAGAAACTGAAGGTGCAAACACCTTGATCTTGAGTACCTAGCCTCAAGAATCAAGAACAAATAAATCTCTTTGTTAAGCCTCCAGTCTGTGCTATTTTGTGATGGCAGCAGTCGCAAACTAATGAAACGACTGAGTAGTACTGGTGCCATGTATTAAAAGAAAACTTGGAGCAGACACAGGAGGTCTAAATATGTGTGTGTGTGGTGGGAGGGTGTTGGTGGCGGTGGTGGTGAGAAATCAAGAGTTCTGTTCTGATCTTGTACAGACTGAGATACCTATTGAACATCTGGCTGGGGACTCCTGAGGGCAATGAGACTTGTAATTTTGGTGCTTGGGAGGACTCAGCATATACAGTAGTTCCACTTTACCCACACTTTCCTTTCTGTGGTTTCAGTTACCTATGTGCACAGTACAAGAAGATATTTTGAGAAGGAAGGGAGAGAGAAAGGGAGAGAGAAGCCATATTTATGTAATTTTATTATATATACTGTCATACTTATTTTATTATTATTGTTGTTAATTTCTTACTGTGCCTAATTTATAAATTAAACTTTATCATAGGTACAAGGGAATGAATAAGAAAAAGCTTTCTATGTAAGAAAAAGCATAGTCTATATAGGATTTGGTGCTATCCATGGTTTCAAGCATCCGCTGGGAGTCTTGGAACACACTCCATGTGGATGAGGGGGCACTACTGTAGATGGTATTTACAGTCATGATGAGATCACGAGGGAGGCCATGGAGAGAGAAGCATGAGGACCGTGCCCTGAGGCACTTCAAGATAGACATGGAAAAGAGACTGTTCAGGTGTCACTGGTGAGCTAGAAGGAAAGAGTGTGAAAGGGGTGGTGCCCTGAAAACCAAGTGAAGGAAGTATTTAAGGAGAGAGGTAGGAACCAACTCTGTCAAATGCTGAGGCGATCTGGAGTAACATGAAACAGAAAATTGGTCACTAAAGTTGGCAACATGAAGGTTGTTAATAACCTTGAAAGAGTAGTTTTAGTGATTTGTTAAGGAAGTTTGTATTTGAAATGGGCTGAAAGGAGAATGGAAGAAACTGAAATCACGCAGAGACAACTCTTTTGAAGAGTTGTTTTTAAGAGAAGCAAAGAAATGGGGAGGTGGCCTAAATGAGATGCAGGGTCAGTGGAAATGTTTTTGTTAAGATGGGGAGGGATAACATGGGGAGAAATGCTGGATATAGTATACACATAAAGTAAAATAAAAAAATTAAAAAAAAAAGAAAAAACAAGTTGGGTTTTGTTATGGCACCTTTGAATGCAGTTGGGCTTAGTTTAGCAGATGGAGGGCGGTAAAGATTCAGGTGATGAGAAAAAAACAGTTTTAGAAGAAAACTCATTTAATAGATGAGAAGAGACGGAATCCAGATTTTAACAAAAGTAGCTCCAGATAGGCAGTTCACTCACATTAGCAGGAAGCAAGGCAAAATGTACAGGTACACATAGAGATAGGGTGGCACATTCCATTTTAAGGAGATGAGGGAGCCCACATTTGCATGTGTTTTCTCGGTTTAATAAGAAATGGAGTCACTAGCTGAGAGTATTTCTCTCAAGGAAGTACTGAATTTCCCTGAAATGGGGAAATGGAAAATTACCATATTTGAAAATATCAGAGAAGATATACAATGATCACTGAGAGAATGAAAAAGTAAATTTATTAAGCATGTAAGTTAGGGTGATTAAGCAGAGTTGAGTGACCACTGGATCTTTGGTTTTTTAAATTTTACTTTTAAGTTCAGGGGTACACGTGTACGTTTGTTACATAGGTAAACTTGTGTCGTGGGGGTTTGTTGTACAGATTATTTCATTACCCAAGTATTAAGCTTAGTACCCATTAGTTAGTTTTCCTGATCCTTTTCCTCCTCCCACCCTTCACCCTCAGAAAGGCCCCTCTTTATGTCTACATGTTCTTATCTTTTAACTCCCTCTTACTAATGAGAACCTGTGGTATTTGGTTTTCCATTTCAGTGTTAGTTTGCTAAGGGTAATGGCCTCTGGCTTCATTCATGTTTCTGCAAAGGACATCATCTCATTCTTTTTTATGTCTACATAGTATTCCATGGTGTATAAGTACCACATTTTCTTTATCCAGTCTACCATTGATGGGTATTTAGGTTGATTCCATGTCTCTGCTATTGTGAATAAACGTGTGTGCATGTGTCTTTATGACAGAACAATTTATATTCATTTGGGTCTATACCAGTTAGATTTCTGGGTTGAATGGTAGTTCTGTTTTTTGGTCCTTGAGGAATTGCCACACTGTCTTCCACAATGGCTGAACTAATTTACACTCCCACCAATCGTGTATAAATGTTCCTTCTCCATAACCTTGCCGGTATCGGTTATTTTTTGACTTCTTAATGATAGCCATTCTGACTGGTGGGAGATGGTATCTCACTGTGGTTTTGATTTGCATTTACCTAATTATCAGTGATATTGGGCTGTGCACATAGCTCAGGCCTGCCCAGCTTTTTATGGGCAAGCCACCGTTCTACTCTCATCTCCCTGAGCTATCTGGCTCTGTGGACACAGGAAGGGCCAAGCTGAGCCCCTGCTTGTGTTTGTCCTTCGCTCTGCTGCTGTCTTTCCAGCAGGCCCCAGGGAAGGAGGCTTCCCACTACTGCTGTTATCAGTTCTTCACATCAACTCCCATGGATGTGCAGATCCCTGTGGTCCGCCATCGCCAACACACACGTATACATCGTATATGTGGCACTTAACACTTGACTCACTTAAGTCAGGGCTGAGGGTAGATTGCTGCTTTTTTGTTTTTGTAATTTTCTACTAGTATTTGGGTAACTTTGGGGGCAGGGAGGGCAATGTGGGGACAGGGGAACATGTCATTGTGATGACTTTTTTGATATTGATTAGAGACAATACATCCTTTCTGTGATATTTACAATATTATTTAGAAAAATGAAAATGGTTGTACAAAAATTGTTCTCTCATTGCTCACTGTGCTCCAGGCACTCTGACCTTTTCACTTGCCAAACATATTCCTTGGGCATATTCCAGCCTCAAGGATTTTGTATTTATGATTGCTTCTGCTTGGAACTCTCTTGATATGTTTTTGGCTCTGTGTCTCCATCCAAATCTCATCTTGAATTGTACTCCTATAATTCCCATGTGTTGTGGGAGGGACCCAGTGGGAGATAATTTGAATTATGTGGGCCATTTCTCCCCCCCACTCTTTTCATGATAGTGAATAAGTCTCACAAGATCTGATGGTTTTATCAGGGGTTTTTGCTTTGCTTCTTCCTCATGTTTCTCTTGCTGTGGCTGTCTAAGAAGTAGCTTTCATCTCCTGCCATGATTCTGAGGCCAGCCCAGCCATGTGGAACTATAAGTCCAATTAAACCTCTTTTTCTTCCTGGTCTCGAGTATGTCTTTACCAGCAGCATAAAAATGGACCAATAGAGTAAACTGGTACCAGTAGAGTGGAGCATTGCTGAAAAGATACCTGAAAATGTGGAAGTGACTTTGGAACTGGGTATCAGGTAGAGTTTGGAACCTTTTGGATGGCTCAGAAGAAGAGAGAAAAATGTGGGAAAGTTTGTAATCTCCTAGAGACTTGTTTAATGGCTTTGACAAAATGCTTATAGTGATATGAACAATAAGGTCCAGGCTGAGGTGGCGTCAGATGGAGACAGGGAACTTACTGGGACCTGGGGCAAAGGTGTCTCTTGTTATCTTTTAGCAAAGAGACTAGTGGCATTTTTCCCCAGCCTTAGAGATTTGTGGAACTTTGAACTTGAGAAAGATGACTTAGGGTATCTGGCAGAAGAAATTTCTAAGCAGCAAAGCATTCAAAAGTTGACTTGGGTGCTGTTAGTAGCACTTCGCTTTAAAAAGGAAACAGAGCATAAAAGTTCAGAAAATTTACAGCCTTACAAGGGAGTAGAAAAGGAAAACCCATTTTTTAAGGGGAAATTCAAGCTGGCTGCAGAAATTGGCATAAGTAACAAGGAGCTGAATGTTAATCTAGACAATGGGGAAGTCTCCAGGTCATGTCATATGTCTTCATGGCAGCTCCTCTCATCACAGATCCAGAAGCCTAGGAGAAAAAAAATGGTTTTGGGGTCTGGGCCCAGGGTCCCATGCTGTGTGCAGCCTAGCAACTTGCTGCCCTGCATCCAAGCTGCTCCAGCCATGGCTAAAAGGTGCCATGGTTTCAGAGGGTGGATGCCCCAAACCTTGGCAGCTACTACATGGTGTTGAGCCTGCGGGTGCACAGAAGTCAAGAATTGAAGTTTGGGAACCTTATTCTAGATTTCAGAAGATCTATGGAAATGCCTGGATGCCCAGATAAAAGTTTGCTTCAGGGGCAGGGCCCTCTTGGAGAATCTCTACTAGGACAATGCAGAAGGAAAATGTGGGGTTGGAGCCCCCATACAGAGTCCCTACTGGAGCACTGCCTAGTGGAGCTATGAGAAGAGGGCCGCTGTCCTCCAGACCCCAGAATGATAGATCCACCGAGAGCTTTCACTGTGCAACTGGAAAAGCTGCAGACACTTGATGCTAGCCTGTGAAAGCAGCCAGGAGAGGCTCTATACCCTGTAAAGCCACAGGAGCAGAGCTGCCCTAGACTATGAGAACCCACCTCTTACATCAGTGTGACCTGGATGTGAGACATGGAGTCAAAGGAGATCATTTTGGACCTTTAGAATTTGACTGCCCTGCTGGATTTCAGACTTACATGGGGCCTGTAACCTCTTTGTTTTGTCCAATTACTCCCATTTGGAATGGTTGTATTTAACCAATACTTGTACTTCCATTGTATCTAGGAATTAACTAGCTTTCTTTTGATTTTACAGGCTCATAGGTGGAAGGGACTTGCCTTGTCTCAGATGAGACTTTGGGCTGTGAACTTTTGGGTTAATGTTGAAATGAGTTAAGACTTTTGGGGATGTTGGGAAGGCATGATTGGTTTTGAAATGTGAGAACATGAGATTTGGAAGGGCCAGGGGCAGAATGATATGGTTTGACTGTGTCCCCACCCAAATCTCAACTTGAAATGTACTCTCATGATTCCCATGTGTTGTGGGAAATCATTTGAATCATGGGGGCAGTTTCCTCCATAATGTTCTTGTGGTAGTGATGTCAGGGGTTTATCAGGGGTTTCTGCTTTTGCTTCTTCCTCATTTTCTCTTGCTGCCACCATGTAAAAAGTGCCTTTTACCTCCCGCCATGATTCTGAGGCCTCCCTAGCCATGTGGAACTGTAAGTCCAATTACAGCTCATTTTCCTTCCAGTCTTGGATATTATCAGCAGCTTGAAAATGGACTAATATATCTCTTTACCTACAGAAATTCATGACCTGCTTTGTCATCTGTGACCTTGTTCAACTCTCAGCTTCTCAGTGTGGCCTTCCTTTAATATACTATTAAATTTACCTCCTCCTATCAAAAAAAAAAAAACTCTGCCTAACCCCTTCCAGCTTTGCTTTTATCCACAAATTATATAAATGTGCATGTGTATGTATATACATATGTATGTATGCATGTTGTAAATATATGTATGTATACGTTTCCATTAAAATACATGCTAAATGAAGATATCAATTTATTAATCTATTTGTCGATTACTGTAAACAAATAGCTGAAGCTGTGCCTAACACAAATAGACCCTCTAAAAATATTTGTTGAGTAAAAAATAAAATTTATGGTAAAAGAAATAATGTTAGAGAAGAAGACAGGAATGCAGATGCTAATATCACCAATGAAGAAAGAACAGTGATCAGGAGAGTATCGGATGAGAGTGGCATGGCTGTGCTGGAGAAGAGCGGTTATTAAGTGAAGTTCACTTCAGGAGGAGCTGGAGTTCTTGGTGGGGGCAAGTGAGGAGAGATGATCCGAAAGGGCCAACAGGAGCAAACAGAATATTCAACCTGACCTTTTGATCTTGTGGTATGTGTACCATGAAGACAGTAACTGAAACATAGAGAGAAGAGGTAGAGGACCTTGGGAAGGATTCGGCTGATGGATAACAGACAGGTCCAGAGGGCAGAATGTGATGGGAATTCAAAATCAAGCAGCCACTTTGAAAAACAATTTGATAGTTTCATATACAGTAAGATATACACTTATTATGCAGCCCGACAATCCCACTCCTAGGTATTTGCCTAAAAGAAATGAAAACATATGTCTATACAGAGATTTTTCTGTTCATAGTAGCTTTATTCGTAATAACTCAAAACTGGACACAACCCAAATGTCCATCAACTGATAGATGGAGAAACAAATTGTGATGTATTTATTCAATTGAATAATGTTCATAAATGAAAGGGAAAATAGTATTAACACATGAAATAACATGGATAAATCTCAAAAACATTATACTAAGTAATAGAAGGCAGACACAAAGACTACACATTATATGATTCTGTTTACATGAAATTATCAAACAAAAGGCAAAACTATAGTGACAGAAAGCAGATTACTGGTTGCTAAAAGCTGGGATCGAGTAGGAGATTGACTACCAAGGAACATGAGGTTGCTTTTTGGGGCAATGGAAATGTTCTAAATCATGAGGGTAGTGGTAGTTGCGTGACTATATTTATTTTTCAAAATTTCTAATTTTACACTTAATGTTGGTGTATCTTACTGCATTAAATTATACCTAAATTGATTAAAATAATTAACATATTATGTTTTCGTTTACTGTGTGTCTCAGTCCTAGAATCAAAAAGATATGCTTCTTGAAGGCAATATCAAAATCAGTATTCTTTCTCTCTCCCTCTCTCTCTCTTTTTTTTTTTGTTAGAAAAGATCTCTGTCACCCAGGCTGGACTGCAGTAATTATGGCTAACTGCAGCCTCAATCTCCTGGGCTCCAGTGATCCTCCCACCTCAGCCTTCCAAGTAGCTGGGGCTCCAGGCACATGCCACCATGCCTAATTTCTTTCTGTATTTTTTGTTTTTGTAGAGACAGAGTTTGGCCATGTTGCTCAGCCTGGTCTTGAACATCTGGGATCAAATTATCTGCCCACCTCAGTCTCCCAAAAAATCCAGCATTCTTGGTGTATAATAGATTACAAATATTAATTGAGCGAGTATGTTTCATGCTTTTGACAATAGCTTCAAACTCATATTTCTGCGATTAAATCTAGTATTCATCATTTACTATTGGCATCAGCTTGGAGAAAATACTTAGCATTTCTAAGCCTTGGTGTTATATAAAATGTTGGGATTAAAAATAAAATGTCTTCCATAGAGTTATTATGAAAATGAAATAATACACAGGCATAATGTGCTTGTAGCTCTATCAGGCATATCTATATATGCTAACTGTACCATAATCATACAAATTTGTCATGATTATATGACTTTATGTTATCTCAATTGCCTATGACTATTAATTACGTCTATTATTATTGTACATTTCCTAAGATTAGGGAAGGAAAAATCCAAAGGAGGTTATTTCCATAGACACATCAACTTCTAAGTAAGGTAAGAGAGCTAGCTTATGCAATGGGTGTGTTTGGAGACAGTAACTGGCAAGAAGCTATGAAATGTGCTTCTTCTACCCTGTTATTCATTTGCTCAGGAATCTGTAGTTGCTCTTTTTTAATTACAATCAAATTTTTAGACTGGTGTTCAATGTCTTTTTATAGTATATATATACATACACTTTTTCTAGTATTCTCTTTTCCTGTATCCAAAGAGGACTTCATTCCATTTCTTTATTATGTAGGCTCAAAGTTGGTTCTTTTTCTCATGTGTCCAGTTCCTGAGCATCAGCAACTCTTTTTGAAATATCTATTCTGATTTTCATATCCTTCTCATTGCTTATGAACTCTACTTCAATAAACAGTTTAAAATCCACTAAGATGTCTAATAGTTAGGCTTGAAAAAAGTTGTTTGAAATAAAAGTACAATTACACATCCTGATTATTTCTTATAGTCCATGTGGAGTTATAAGAATTTTATTTCAGCTTATTTCTTCCATTTTATCTTAATCAACTGTTATGAACATGTGCTAGAAAATGTGGATGGCCTTAAAGGGAGAATGGAGAGTTAAACACAATTATTTTCATTAAAATTCTCAGTACAGTTGTGAAGATGACTCAGTAAACAGAAGATTGCCACACACTGTAGACAGGCCTACACTCAGGGAAGCTCAGCAAGCTGAGGCAATGCTTTGATGAACACACGGAAAGTCAGAGAAATCTCCCCAGAAAGGATGAAGGCACTGCCCATCTACTCTGATCCTGCTGACCTTTCTTGACGGTAACTCCTTTGTTCCGGTGGAAAATGCCAGTAAAGCTTTTCCATAGGGTGCAGAGAGCTATGCATCAGCAAAGCATTAGCACAGGCCAAACACTGCAGAGACATCTTAATCACTGTAACAGCTCTTTGGGTAGAGAGTATCATTATACTCATTTTACCCAGGAGAAAATAGAGGGTAGGTTAGATTAACTGACTTTGCTGAGGACACATAGCTTGTGAGTGTGAGCCCTGTCTGTCTGGCTCCCAATGCTGTACTCTTGCCTACTATAGGCAAAATAAAACCAACAAATCCAAAACTTCTGCTTACAATAAAAGTGCTGTAAAAATTGGCCCCCAATAATCATTCTTTAAAAAAATACACACAATAGTGTAATAGTGATGATGATAATAAGAATAATAGCATTATCTCCTAACCAGCTGGCTGCCTGCTTTTAATCTTGATGGAAAGCCTCTTATTTACCCCATTAATACAGCTTATGAAGAGCTCAGAAATGTGAAATAGCTTGTCTAAGGCAGGAAACCCACCCAGGAGCAGAGCTGCATGGAGGTTTTTCATCCCTGGATTGGTGTTCATTTCTCTACATAGTGGGGTCTCTGAGTTTAGAAATTCATATTCTAAGTGTTCTTTTTTTAAAATGTACATAAATTTATGGGGTACAGGTGCAGTTTTGTTACATGGGTATATTGCAGAGTGGGTAGTGGTGAAGTCTGGGATTTTGGTGTAACCATATAAACATAAACCAACCTTGGTTTATGTTTAATGTACCCATTAAATAATTTCTCATCCCTCGCCCACCTCCCAACCTCCTACCCTTTCAAGTCTCCAGTCTTTCATTCCATGCTCTCAGTTCATGTATACACCTTATTTGGTTCCTACTTGTAAGTGAGAGCATGTGTTATGTGACTTTTGTAGCAACATGGATGAAACTGGAAACCATTGTCTTAAGTGAAATAACTCAGAAACAGAAAGTCAAATACCACATGCTCTAATTACTCTTTATCACTATTTTCACATGTTCTGTACAACAGCACTGTATATAATTGTGTAGTGAATGGAGACAGATTAACATAATTAAACATTGCTCCTTTCCTTACCTGGCTTGCTGAGAACATTTTTGGGAAAGAAGCTGGTTCAACACACAGATACATTTTCTAGAATGCTTGAAGAGAAAATGTGGATAATATGAGAGGACTTTTTAAAAACATAAACCTCGGTTGGAATACAGGAAATGATTAATAACCTAGGAAATGGAAATGTCAAGTTTATCATCTAAATATTAGTCAGCAGACTTCAATTTGTTTTGGAAAAGGCTCAACAGTCATGCATAAAGCAGAAGAAAGACACCTCTGACACTAAAATTCCCCTCTAAATATCAAGATCTATTCAGACAAGACATTAAGAAGCAAAGGCAGGCTAATGAATACTCCATGACATAAGTAGCATTTGCTTATTTTAATTACTAGGAACTTCAATTAGGTCTCTTCCATTGTAAAATGGGAAAAACGAAACAACAGTGACAAAAAAAACCACAAGCCTGTTTCTCAGGTAATGATTTGTGGTTGATGTTCTTAGAAGTCCTAGTACCTGGCAATGACTCAGTGCTCAGCTATAGTTGGCAATGGGAGGGGAGAGGGCCTGGCATGACACCTACGCGTATGGGAGGGGCATGTATGGTCTAAGCAAACTCTAGTACTAAAACAAAATCCTGAAATCCAACTTCCATTCTCCTCTGCTTAAAACCTGTCATTCTTTTGCTTTTGTTTTCAGAGGAGTGTTTGGACTCCTTATGTTACCTCCTAGGTCATTTATGATAGGTGCTTTTTTTTTCTTTTTCCACTTTAGACACATCTATTACCACTCTTATCTTATGCCTCTTTGTGCTTCACCTATGTGAAATTCCCTGGGTTCTCAGGATGTTTTATGCTCTGACTTGCCTTTAGGCTTTTGCTCATGCAGATTCTGCCTGAAGTTATCTTCTTTTTTTGCTTGGAAACTATTTAGGGCTGGCTCTTACATCACCTGCCTGGGAAACCTTCTCTAACATCCTACTCCCATTTCTGCCTCATCCACCTGTCACACGTGGGCTGTGTCAGTGGCCTCCCCTCCAAGCAGCTAAAGCATTCTGTTTAGCTGTTATCTGTGCCTGAAAGAAGGATCCTCCCTGGAAAAACAACACCCTTCCCTTTTCAAGAATTATGAATGGAGTCTTACATAGCCTTTCTTCTGTGTCTATGGGCCTCAAAAAGACAATCTACCAGAGAAGTGACTTGGACCAAAGAGTAAAACAAACAAAATGAAAATAACTTAAAATGTTCTACTGGCCTGTTGGTAATTAAGGGTTGGCCAATGGGAGTAGATGATTCTGTACCATACCTTGTTTCTCAGATATCACCAATGATACAGGACAAAGTCTGAAGGGAAATGGCCATTGCTCTTCTAATATTGGAAGATGATATGACCAATATAAGCAATAACAACTGTAAAAGTTTTCCTGCTGCCAGAAAAGCACCTTCCTTTACTTAGGATGGATTCAGATTGCATTGTGTTTGAAAATTGATGCTTATCCCCGGCAGGTGTGTCTGTTTGTATATTTTCTTGATCTAATATGTATTTATTTGGTGATTAAGAATGAGGGGGTATTTTAGTTGGTTTGAATTGCAATAAAAATACCATAGGCTGGGTAGTTTATAAAAAACAAAAATTTACTTTGCACAGATCTGGAGACTGGGAAATCCAAGATTAAGATGCCAATCAATGTTATTCCTGGTGAGGGCTTGATTCCTGGCTTGCAGAAAGCCAGTTTCCTGTTGTGTCCTCACATGGTGGAAAAAGTCAGGATCTTCCTTGGGTTTCTTTTATAATAGAACTAATCTCATTCATGATCTAATCCTTTCTCCTAATATCATTACCTTGGGGGATAGGATTTCAAAATATGACTCTTAGGAGAACACGAGAAAACATTCAAACTGTATCTGGAGCATTACAGCACTTCACTTGGAAGAAGAGAATTTGAAGGGGCTGAACTATTTTGATAAATGTGTAGGGCCAGAATTGATATTAAAATATTTTTCTAAAATATTGGACTGAAAGACTTAGACTCCAAAAAATATACTTTTGCCTCTGTGTCCTAGAGTACAAATAGGGGAGGCACTGTCAGGGCACAGATTCCAGGCCAGTCCTGTGGATAGGAGTTAGGCTTTGAAGAAGGCAGTATTCTAAGTGGAGTGGGGCACTATGGATTGGTAAGTTGTCTGGGAAATCTGAACAATCAATGTCTCTAAAAGTTTTCATTTGTATGATTAGGATATTCATTCACTTATTGAGCCACTGACCTTTGGAAGGCACTGCACTAAGTGTTGAGAAAAAGGGTAGATAAGGCAGTAAGATGCTTTTCTGAATGGGATTTAGAAAGTTGGTGCAGCAAGGCACACAATAAAAACAAATGCAAAGAAATAAACATAATTTCAGGTCATGACAATAGCTATGCACAAAATAAAAGTGAGTATTTTGTTATCACCTCATGGCATGGGGGGCTGGGATAAATTGGATAGTCAGTGAAATGGGTGCATTTGAGATGAGATATGACATAAGGGTGCCAGCCAAGTGAAGATCTTGAGGGAGTAAATTTCAGATAGGAAAAAATAACAAATGCATAGACCCAAAAGTATGGAACCAAGCTCAATATGTTTTTTTCTTTTAAATTTAACTTCTGGGATGAATATGCACAACGTGCAGGTTTGTTACATATGTAGAGATGTGCCATGGTGCTTTGCTGCACCCATCAACCCATCATCTACATTAGGTATTTGTCCTAAGGCTATCCCTCCCCTTACACCTCTGCCCCCGAGAGGCCCCAGCATGTGATGTTCCCCTCCCTGTGCCCATATGTTATTATTGTTCAACTCCCACTTATGAGTGAGAACATGTGGTGTTTGGTTTTTGGTTCCTGTGTTAATTTGTTGAGAATGACGATTTTCAGCTTCATCCATGTCCCTGCAAAGGACATGAACTTATTCTTTTTTATGGCTGCATAGTATTCCGTGGTGTATACGTGCCACATTTACTTTATCCAATCTAACATTGATGGGCATTTGGGTTGGTTCCAAGTCTTTGCTATTGTGAATAGTGCTTCAGTAAACATATGTGTGCATGTATCTTTATAGCAGAATGATTCATAATCCTTTAGGTATATATCCAGTAATGAGATTGCTAGGTCAAATGGTATTGCTAGTTCTAGATCCTTGAGGAATCACCATGGTGTCTTCCACAATGGTTGAACTAATTTGCACTCCCACCAGCAGTGTAAAAGTGTTCCTATTTCTCCACGTCATCTCCAGTATCTGTTATTTCAACATTTTGATGATCTCCATTCTAACTGGCATGAGATGGTATCTCATTGTGGTTTCGATTTGCATTTCTTTAATGACCAGTGATGATGAGCTTTTTTTCCCATGTTTTTTGGCCACATAAATGTCTTCTTTTGAAAAGTGTCTGTTCATATCCTTCACCCACTTTTTGATGGTGGTGTTTTTTTTTTCTTGCTTTATAAATTCTGGATATTAGCCCTTTGTCAGATGGATAGATTGCAAAAATTTTCTCATTCTGTAGGTTGCCTGTTCACTCTGACAATAGTTTCTTTTGCTGTGCAGAAGCTGTTTCATTTAATTATATCCCATTTGTCAGTTTTGGCTTTTGTTGTCATTGCTTTTGGTGTTTTAGTCATGAAGTCTGCCCATGCCTATCCTGAATGATATTGCCTAGGTTTTCTCCTAGGGTTTTTTTTTTTTTATGGTTTTAGGTCTTATGTTTAAATCTTTAATCCATCTTGACTTAATTTTTGTGTAAGGTGTAATGAAGGGGTCCAGTTTCAGTTTTCTGCATATAGCTAGCCAGTTTTCCCAGTGCCATTTATTAAATAGGGTATCCTTTTTCCATTGCTTCTTTTTGTCAGGTTTGTCAGAGATCAGATGGTTGTAGATGTGTGGTGTTATATCTGAAGTCTCTGTTCTGTTCCACTGAGCTGTATATCTATTTTGGTACCAGTACGATGCTGTTTTGGTTACTGTAGCCTTGTAGTATAGTTTGAAGTCAGGTAGCGTGATGCCTCCAGCTTTGTTTTCTTTTTGCTTAGGGTTGTGTTGGGTATACAGGCTCTTTTTTTTTTGTTTCATATGAAATTTAAAGTCATTTTTTTCTAATTCTGAGAAGAAAGTCAATGGTAGCTTGATAGAGATAGCATTGAATCTATAAATTACTTTGGGCAGTCTGGCCATTTTGATGATATTGATTGTTCCTACCCATGAGCATGGAATGATTTCCATTTGCATTTGTTTGTGTCCTCTCTTATTTCCTTGAGCAGTGGTTTGTAGTTCTTCTTGAAGAGGTCCTTCACATCTCTTGTATGTTGTATTCCTAGGTATTTTATTCTCTTTGTAGGAATTATGAATGGGAGTTCACTCATGATTTGGCTTTCTATTATTGGTGTATAGGAATTCATGTGATTTTTGCACACTGATTTTGTATCCTGAGACTTCACTGAAGTTGCTTATCAGCTTCAGGAGTTTTTGGGCTGAGACAGTGGAGTCTTCTAAATATTCCATTATGTCATCTGCAAACAGAGATAACTTGACTTCTTCTCTTCCTATTTGAATACCTTTTATTTTTTTCTCTTGCCAGATTGCTCTGGCTAGAACTTCCAATACTATGTTAAATAGGAGTGGAAAGAGGGGGCATCCTTGTCTTGTGCCAGTTTCAAAGGGAATGCTTCCAGCTTTTGTCCATTCAGTATGATATTGGCTGTGGGTTTATCATAAGTATCTCTTATTATTTAGAGATATATTCCATCAGTAACTAGTTTATTGAGTGTTTTTAGCATGAAGGGGTGTTGAATTTTATCAAAGGCCTTTTCTGCATATATTGAGATAATCATGTGTTTTTTGTCATTGGTTCTGTTTCTGTGATAGATTATGTTTATTGATTTGTGTGTGTTGATCCAGCCTTGCATTGAAGGGTTGAAGCTGACTTGATTGTGGTGGGTAAGCTTTTTGATGTGCTGCTGGATTCGGTTTGCCAGTATTTTATTGAAGATTTTTGAATTGATGTTCATCAGGGATATTGGCCTGAAACTTTTTGTTGTTGTTGTTTCTCTGCCAGGTTTTAGTGTTAGGATGATGCTGGCCTAATGAAATCAGTTGGGGAAGAGTCCCTCTTTCTCTATTGTTTGGAATTTGAGAAGAAAAGGTACCAGCTCCTCTTTGTACCTCTGGTAGAATTAGGCTGTGAATCTGTCTGGTTCTGGGTTTTTTTTGATTGGTAGGCTATTAATTACTGCCTTAATTTTAGAACTTGTTATTGGTCTATTCAGGTATTCAACTTCTTCCTGGTTTAGTCTTGGGATGTATATGTGCCCAGGAATTTATCATTTTCTTCTAGATTTTCTAGTTTATTTGTGTAGAGTATTTATAGTATTCTCTGTTGGTAGTTTGTATTTCTGTGGGATCAGTGGTGATCTCCCCCTTTTTTTTTAAATTCCATTTGATTCTTCTCTCTTTTCTTCTTTATTAGTCTGGCTAGCAGTCTATGTATTTTGTTAATCTTTTTGAAAAAACAGCTCCTGGATTCATTTATTTTTAGAAGGGGTTTTCATGTCTCTATCACATTTATTTCTGCTCTGATCTTAGTTTATCTTGTCTTCTGCTAGCTTTTGAATTTGTTTGTTCTTGCTTCTCTAGTTCTTTTAATTGTGATTTTAAGGTATCAATTTTAGATCTTTCACTTTCAGGTACACCAATCAAACGTAGGTTTGGTCTTTTCAAATAGTCCCATATTTCTTGGAGGCTTTGTTCATTCCTTTTTATTCTTTGTTCTCTAATCTTGTCTTCATGCTTTATTTCATTAAGTTGACTTCCAATCTCTGATATCCTTTCTTCCACTTGATCAATCTGGCTATTGACACTTGTTTATGCTTCACAACATTCTCATGCTGGGTTTTTCAGCTCCATCAGATCAGTTATGTTCTTCTCTTAACTGGTTATTCTAGTTAGCAATCCCTCTAACCTTTTATCAAGGTTCTTAGCTTCCTTGCTTTGGATTAAAACATGCTCCTTTACCTTGGAGGAGTTTGTTATTACCCACTTTCTGAAACTCACTTCTGTCAATTCATCAAACTCATTCTCTGTCCAGTTTTGTTTCCTTGCTGATGAGGAGTTACCATCCTTTGGAGGAGAAGAGACATTCTGGTTTTGACAATTTTCAGCCTTTTTACTTAGGTTTTTCCTCATCTTTATGGATTTATCTACCTTTGGTCTTTGCTGTTGGTGACCTTTGATGGAGTTTTTGTGTGGTCATCCTTTTCATTCATGTTGATGCTGTTGCTTTCTGTTTCTAGTTTTCCTTCTTATAGTCAGGCCCCTCTTCTGCAGGTCTGTTGGAGTTTGCTGAGGGTCCATTCTAGACCCTGTTTTCCTGGGTTTCACCAGCAGAGGCTGAAGGACTGCAAAGATTGTTGCCTCTGGAAGCTGTGTTCCAGAAGGGCACCCACCAAATGCCAGCTGGAGCTCTCCTGTATGAAGTGTGTGTCAACACCTGCTGGGAGGTGTCTCCCAGGCAGGAGGCATGGGGGTCAGGGACCCACTTGAGCAGGCAGTCCGTCACCTTAGCAGAGCTTGAGTGCTATGCTGGGAGATCTGCTGCTCTTTTTGGAGCCGGCAGGCAGGAACATTTTAGTCTGCTGAAGCTGTCCCCTTAGCTGCCTCTTTCCCCAGGTGCTCTGTCCCAGGCAGATGGGAGTTTTATCTATAAGCCCCTGACTTGGGCTGCTGCCTTTCTTTCAGAGATGCCCTGCCCAGAGAGGAGGACTCTAGAGAGGCAGTCTGGCTATAGCTGTTTTGCAGTGCTGTGGTGGGCTTCACCCAGTCCGAACTTCCAGGTGGCTTTGTTTACACTCGGAGGGGAAAACTGCCTACTCAAGCCTCTGTTATGGCAGACACTCTCCCTAACCAAGTTCAAGAGTCCCAAGTCTACTTCTGACTGCTGTGCTGGCAGCAAGAATTTCAAGCCAGTGGATCTTAGCTTGCTGGGCTCCGTGGGGATGGGATCCACTGTGCAAGGCCACTTGGCTCCCTGGCTTCAGCCCCCTTTCCAGGGAAGTGAATGGTTCTGTCCTGCTGGTGTTCCAGGTGGCACTGAGGCATGAGAAAAACAACAACAACAAAAACAAAAACAGAAAAACTCCTGCAGCTAGTTCGGTGTCTGCCCAAATGGCGACCTAGTTTTGTGCTTGAAACCCAGGGCCCTTGTGGTGTAGGCACGTGAGGCAATCTCCTTGTCTGTGGGTTGTAAAGACCATGGGAAAAGCATAGTATCTGGGCTGGATAGCACTGTCCCTCATAGCACAGTCCCTCACGGCTTCCCTTGGCTAGGGGAGGTACTTCTTTGACGCCTTGCACTTTCCGGGTGGGGCGATGGCCCTCCCTGCTTCTGTTTACCTTCCGTGGGCTGCATCCACCATGTAACCACTCCCAATGAGATGAACTACGTACCTCAGTTTGAAATGTAAAAATCACCCCCTTCTGCTTTGGTCTTGCTGGGAACTGCAGACTGGAGCTGTTCCTCCAAGCTGAACAATTTTAGGGCACAGAAAGAGGGCCATGTTGTTGGGATCCAGAGACTAAGGGGAAGAGAAGTGAGAGAGACATTGGAAAAGACCAGCAGGAGCCAGGCCTTAAAGACTATTGTGAAGATTCTGGATTTTAAGTGTTACAGAAATATTGGAGGCCTCATGTAATACAGAATGTGATCTAATTTATAATTTTAAAATTTGTTCTGGTTGTTGAGGGGAAATTGACTTTGGGGGTGGGGGAAAAGTAGAGTTTGAGAAATCTGGAAACTATTGGTTTAGTCAAATTACAAATAATCATGAGTTGTTGGGATTAGGGGGATCTCACTGGAAAGGGGAAGAAATGATTGGATTGGAGATGTTTTGTAGATGGACATGGCAGGATTTGTTATTTTTAGTGCATGATCTCACCATGCTTGCCACCCTCAGTGGCATGAAATACGTGTTACCACCTTGCGAGGTGATGTCATAGAGAATGCAGTGTTGAGGCAAAAGAGAAAAGCCTACTCTACCCCTCATTCACCCCACTGCTGAGGCCCATCCAGCAGTGTAGTAATAGGGTCCCAGACAGTAAAGGCCCTAGAATTTAAGATGTAACCAGGAGCAGAGAGAGGGTTGGGAAAGAGAGATCAAAGTGCAGGCACGGTGACTCACACCTATAATTCCAGTACTTTGGGAGGCTGAGGTGGGCAGATCACTTGAAGTCAGGAGTTTGAGACCAGCCTGGTCAACATGGTGAAACTTTGTCTCTACTAAAAATACAAAAATTAGCCGAGTGTGGTGGTGCCTGCCTGTAATCTCAGCTACTTGGGAGGCTGAGGCAGGATAATCCTTTCAACCTGGGTAGAGGAAGTTACAGTGAGCCGAGATTGCACCACTGCACTCCAACCTGGCCAACACAGCCAGTCTCTACCTCAAAAAAAAAAAAAAAAAAAAAACCAAACCAAAACAAAATAACAACAAAAAACAAAGCGCACAAGCAATTGCCAAGGACATCACTTGAGGAAAGACATGACAAACTGTCTCTTTATCAGGTATTGTGAGGAAGTGATGCTTTCGGGGTTAGATGGACAGTAGGATGAGATGGAAAAAAACCTGTGCATTGCACACTTTCCACTGAATTGTCATTATTTATTTGTCAAGTCCTTCACTAAAATATAATCACAGAGAAGGGTGAAGCTAAGTCATATTCACTTTTATATCCTAGTGCATGGTTCAGCTTCTGGCACCTAGTGCCCAGTAAATGCTTATTGAATGAATGGTGAAATTCTTTATTGAGAAGGCATTGGTTTGAAGACTTAGGCTTTTTCTGACTTTTTAAGCAAGTGTGGCAGGGACACAAATTAGCATCAAGAATCCTGCCTTTTTTTTTCTACTTTTATGCTTCGGTAATCATGTTTTGCCATTCCATATTTATCACTATGAAATATCTGAACCTTCTCCAACAGAGGCCTTTTTTTTTTTTTTTTTGCCTCTGGCCTTGCGTGATGTAATTTGTATCGGCCAGTGGGAAGGCATATACGTTGGTACAAAATGTGAATATGCCTATTAACATTCTCCCAAATAATGTGGACAGCCCTAGGAATCAGCTTAGACATTCAGCCTGGCCCCTGGTCAGCACATTCTACGAGCTCGTGGAAAAGGGCAAGCACAGACTATTTTCAGCCACAGAGAAATGGCCTCATAAAAATGCATAAGGGTGTGTGCACAGTGATGACTTGGATGAAAAAAGCAGTGTTTACATACTGTTACACTAAAAATATTCACACCTCATCAAATTGTCAGTCTTGTTTGCTGGCAACAATGGGAATTTTCCCCCTGTAAGACAGTAATAGCTCTCAGAGGAGCACTGTGCATTATGTCTCATTAATCCTTCCCAGATCCCAGTGAGGTGGGTGGTGAGGGTTCCTATTCCTGCTGTTTCAGAAAAGAATAGAATGAGATTCATTTCCCTGCTCTCTGCTGACACTGCTTCATAGAATGATGGAGGATATTTGCCAACTCATTTTTGAAGCCTGATTCACTGTGGCCCTTGGGGCTTGGTCCTTCAAAATGACATCTGGTGTACTGCCCTTGTGCTGATGAGAACACCAAGCCCCGGAGGGGGGAGTCAGTTCAGAAAGGCCTCTCAGCTACTCTGGAAAATCCAAATTCAGCTCACTAATTTCCTACCTAGAGAAAGGTAGGAAGAGTAAGAGCACAAACCTGGGCAAATGTAATTAATACTTTCATGGATTCACCATGACAATCTTGTAAGATTGATTTTCTTCTTATTATTAATTATTGTGTTTCCAAATAAAAATTATAAAGATCAAGCATCAACTTTCCAGGATTCAAACTGAAGTTTATTTGACACCAAAGCTGATATGCATGAGATGTCACACACCCTTTATGCCGTACACACCAGACAGACTGACACATAGCAGAAGCTCAGAGATGTTTCTTGATTTGGTTTGGCTGGGGAGACCATTTTGGAGACAGACATACCTGGATTCAAGTGCAGATCTCTTCCTTACCAGATGGGTATTGTTGGGTACGTCAGAAATGATGCTTGAGCTCCAGTCCTCTCATCTATAAAAGAAATAAAATATGCCATAGCAGGATGGATGTGAAAATGAAATGAGAGAGTCCAGAGGAAGTGACTATCATGTATAAGGGCTGCTCCATACCTGCTGGTTCCCTCTGCTCCTCCCCACAATGGCAGTCTTGTATGTTTTTAAATAATCTTCTTAGAAAACAATCCCACACATTTCTGTTTTTTTTGTTTTTTCTTTTTTCTTTTTCTTTTTTTGGCTTCTCCACCTGGAGTTGACTTATTTACAGTGGCCAAGATGGTTAGCATCCTTCCTACTGATTTTCACTAATTATAAGCAACTTGCAGGGGTCATCTTCTCAGGCCTCATCTCTGGAGGTCATTGAATGAGGTTATTTAAGCTTCTTGGCAATAGAAACTATGCTCCCAATCCATTGACCACTGACCATGTACTAAGCATTTAAATGTTGCATGAAACACTGAAAGCTGAAGTTTGGTGAGCTCAAGGGCACCAACAAGGGCCTCTTCAATACCTGTGAAACCTTCGTAATTTACTTAATCTCTCATATAGTCTTCTCATCTGTATGATGGACATAAAGATAAACAGATTTGAGAAGACTAAAATAAATAATTTGTAAAAAGTAGTTACTCATTTCCAGCTACATAACAATGGTTTGGTAATTATTAGTTATTAATAGAGTTAGCAAAATGCTTAGTAAAGGGAAATTCATAAGTTAATGATTTCTAATGTAAGGCGGTATGAAATTAGTTTATTCACTATCCAATACGTCTTTAAAATTTTTATATTAAACAGTGAAAAACATGTTAATTACAATTTATGTAGTAAATATATATTACCTAATATTACTTATAAAAATGCATACATTATATAACATAACAGCAAAGTAAACCATTAACTCACCATACTGTGAAAACCACCATATGAAAGCATTCATCCCATACCCTTACTTCTCCTTTCAGAGGCAACCACAACCCTGAATTTTGTGTTGAGCCTTTCTTTGCCTGTCTTTATAGTTACACCATTTATGTTTGCATTTATTAACAATAAATTTTGAGGGATTTCTCATGCTTATGACATTTATATTAATGTAATCACATTGCTATCGGTCTTTCGCTATTTGCTTTGTTTGCTCAATGTTGTATTCTGAAATGTATCCATGCCGTTCACATAGCTGTAACAAATTCTTTCAGTACTATACTAGAAAATGGATATGGAGGAATTCACTTATCCATTTCACTCTTAATAGGCATTTTAGTTGTTTCCTTTAAATTTATTTTCCCGTCACTACAAGTGCTTTTAGCAACATTATTATATAAATTCATGGTATACATGGGCAAAATTTTCTGCAGTGTAGGTATCAGGGAATGAAACTGATTGGTTGCAGGATTTGAACATTTCCAACCTTACTAGATAATGCCCTTGCCTTGTTATACAAAGTAGCTATGCCCATTTACAATCCCACCTGCTGTCTATCATGGTAATGTCCACTTCAGATCCATGTCAACACTTGTTATTTTTAGTCTTTAATAATTGCCCATCTATTGAATACAAAATGGTCCCTTCTTGTGGTTTTAGTTTGCATTAGTTTGATTACTAGCGAGATGAAGAATATTTTAAAACTGGTCATTATGGTTTCTAATTTTGTGCGATGCTTATTCAGGACTTTTCCCATTTTCTAAAATTGTCTTGATCAATTAATATAAATTGTATATACATGTATATTCAGTCTGGATACTAATTTCATCATGATGTTGTCCCAAACATCTTCTCTTGCTTGATGACTTGTCACTTCAGTTTCTGTACTATCCCTTTGGATATACAGATGTTCTTAACCTTGACAAAGTACATCATTCATTTCCTCAAGATTTGTACTTTCTATTTCTTCTTTATAAACCTTTCCTTCTCCAGATGTCATCAAGATATTCTGGTATTCTTCTGTATTACATTTTAGAAGTTTTATATTTTTAAAATTTCATATTTAAATAATCAAACCCACTGAAATTTTATGTACGGTGAGTGATGGGGTCAATTTTCATTTTTGTCTATATAGGTAACCAATTGCTCTAAGATTATTTACTGAATAGTACATCTTTTGCCACTGATCTGTAATTCTGGCTGTCATAAATCAGCTTTCCATATATTTTTAGGCCTGTTTTTGGCCTCCTTTTTCTTCTTCTGTAACTTACTTGTTTCTGTACACCAACACCAGACTGCTTTAATTTCTCTCCCCTAATAATGCCTGGTATTGTGAAAGACAAAACTCCACATTGTTCTTCCTCAGGAGTGTTTTGGCTGTCCTTGGAATGTTGCTATTTCATATAAACGTTCAAGCCATTTTGCCAGGTTCCTTAAAAATTATGTTATAACTTTCTTAGAATTACATTGACTTTATAGGTTTATAAATAAATTTAGAAGGAAGTGACATAAATATTGAATCTTCCTATCCATGTACATATCTCTTCTTTAAAATTTTGTTCTTTTTTAATGTTTTTCAATAAAGTAGTATATTTTCCATAAAGTTCCTTCTCATTTATGTTAGATTTATGTCTAACAGTCATAAATACTTAATTTTATGACATTACAAATAGTTTCTCTTTTAAAGTCTATTTTCTGTTTGTTCATATTTCTTATTAATTTTACTCAGAACTTCTGATAATATATCTATTGAGCCTAATGGTTAATAGGTTGATTTTGTTTTTTTGTGTGAATAACCATATTATCTATCACTAATAATATTTTTCTTTTTTTTTTAAGAAATGTGTAACTTCTATTTTTATTCATGACTTTTATTCCATTTTATTCCATTAGGACCCCCAGCAAAATATTGAATGAAGAGGTGATAGTGACCTCTCTCCTCTTATTCCTCATCTGAAAAATTACTTGATGCCTGATTTGGACCTGATTTCTTTAGAGGAGATTTGTTCTACTAATTCGGGAATACTCTAAACCAAATTTCAGCCAGTTACGGAGATTTGGAACAATAAGCCTGATTGGAGGTCAACTTATGATTAAGAATGTTCAGAGAGCTTTTTCTCTTCCACACAGCATAAAAGTTTGTGACAGGGTCATCCTTTTGTAATCACTTTGATGGTAGATTCGTTTTATATTCAGTCTTAAATTAAGGTCATAGCTCTTTGGGAAATCTATCAGACTCCTTACTTTGGGGAAGCCTGGAGATTGTCTCCCTGTTAACTAGAGCTCAAGACCACTGGAGCTCCGTAAAGAAACCCTGGATGCAAGCTGCCTTCAGTGCTATGCTCAACTTTCTGGGTTACCCCTGTGCACTTAGATTTTGACCTTTACATATTTTTCCTTCTTTGTCAGTCCATTGATGCATTTAATGAGAAGTTTGTGTATATTGTATTCAGCATTTTCAGTGCTTTCAGTGTTAGGGTGTTTTGTTCATGGCATTTCTGGAATCACAAGTCCCCGGCCAAGCGCGGTGGCTCACGCCTATAATCCCAGCACTTTGGGAGGCCTAGGCAGGCAGATCACAAGGTGAGGAGTTCGAGAACAGCGTGACCAACATGGTGAAACCCCGTCTCTACTAAAAATACAAAAATTAGCCAGGCATGGTAGTCCATACCTGTAATCCCAGCCATTCAGGAGGATGAGGTGGGAGAATCACTTAAATCCAGGAGGTGAAGGTTGCAGTAGCTGAGATTGCGCCACTGCACTCCAGCCTGGGCAACAGAGTGAGTCTCCATCTCCTAAAATACAATAAAATAAAAATAAAAAATAAAACAAGTCCCCAGTATGCATTCAGTACAACCCCTATGTTTGTTGGTCATTCAGTGATACATGGCAAGACACCATCCTTTCTTGTAAAGGAGTTCATAGCAGAGTTGGGAAACAGGCATGTAAAATGGTGTTGCAATACGGGATCATATGTGTTTTCATACAGTTAGCCACATGAAGGGTGACTGGATGGGGTAGGACATTCAAGAGAGAAGGAGACACACTTTCAGAGGCCATGCAGCAAGAGAAGGAGTCTGAGATATTAGGAAATCTTTGCATTTCTTACATATACTATGTATTCTAGGAGGTAAGAGATGCATATTTCACTGTTAATGGAATGAGTCTTACAGAGATTAATGGATTCGTTCATAGTGCCATGGGTAGCAAACCAAAACCTGATCTTTTAAATCTAAGTCCAGTGCTGTTTTCAACCTTAACACTGCTGGAACTTGAAAGCTGAGATACTGAGTCCCTTCTGATACGTTCTTTTTTTTTTTTTTTAACTTTTCCTTGGAACTTTTTTTTTTTTTTTAAATTGTAATTTAGGTTCTGGGGTACATGTGCAGATCATGCAGGATTGTTGCATAGGTACATACATGGCAAGGTGGTTTTCTGCCTTCAACCCCCATCACCTATATCTGGTATTTCTCCCCTCATTATCCCTCTCCACCCTCCCCACCCCCACTGTCCCTCCTCTAGACCCCCCTTACGGACCACAGTGTGTGATGCTCCCCTCCCTGTGTCCACGTGTTCTAATTATTCAACACCCTCTTATAAGTGATAACATACGGTGTTTGGTTTTCTGTTCTTGTGTCAGTTTGCTGAGAATGATGGTTTCCAGATTCATCCATGTCCCTACGAAGGACACGAACTCATCGTTTTTTATGGCTGTGTAGTATTCCGTGGTGTACATGTGCCACATTTTCTTTATCCAGTCTATCAGTGATGGACATTTGGGTTGGTTCTTGGTCTTTGCTATTGTAAACAGTGCCGCAATGAACATACGTGTGCATGTGTCTTTATAATAGAACAATTTATAATTCTTTGGGTATATACCCAGTAATGG